>MCJB01003558.1:230334-258995 GCA_002018475.1 Nicotiana obtusifolia | reverse complement strand
AACACGAGCTGGAACCACACAAAAATCAGCAACCACAAGAAAAAGAAAAAACTCACTAGCACGACGGGATCCTCGAAACTTGATTTGTGTCGTTTATCCTTTGTTTGGGTCTTGGATCGTGAGAGAACTTTAGGTGAAGGTTTGTAAGTGTCCAGGGTCTGGAGGGAGTGAAAAATAATGAGTGAAAATAAGTTGTAGACGCGTCATATATATATATATATATATATATATATATATATATATATATATATAAAGATATTTCCACCGCCTCAAGTGGGTCCTAACGGGGTTGATTGCGTAGTCTCGCGAAAATGCGAATATCTCTCTACTCCGATGTCGTATTAACGAACGGTTTAATGCATTAGAAACTAGACTTTTAGACCTTATATTTCATAGATGGAATGTCCCGTAACTCCAATTATATTGGGATAAATGCTCCATGACATTAGACCCAAATTTCAGTAGAATTATGAAGGTAACTTGTGGTAACATCTTCTGACTTTTGTCATACAAGCTTAACTTCAAAATGTATGATACGGATATTATGTGATTTAAATACCTTGAAAAATGACCTCCTTAGAATATTAAGCACCCCTAGTTTTACCCAAAAAGTACGGGTTATAACATCTTTGATTTGTTTAACTTCCAACGCTAACGCTAATTCCTTAACACTTGTTTTAACCCGTCACTATCTTCGTAAAGGTCCTTAATCTTTCCGGATCATATTGATTTACATACAATGCATTATAACATGAAATTACGAGGCATAACACGAAGGGTGCTTTAACATGGTATTCTCTTTTGTCTGAGCATTTGATTGACTCTTTTGAAATACTTACAGATTCTTTCATTAAAGCTAATGCTAGGGCATGGAATGTCCAAGCTAGGAAAGATGACATATTTAGAATCACTCAAGGAGAATCTGAGTTGTTACGAGAGTTTGTACTTCAATTTCAAAAGTAGAAGATGTTGTTGCTTGCAATACAGGATGAGTGGGCAGCTAAAGCATTCACCAAAGGTCTCAATCCAATAAGCTTCGATGCCTCCAAGAAATTAAAGTAAAGCCTGTTGGAATTTCAAGCAACCACATGGGCAAATGTCCACAATCGTTATGAATCAAAAATCATAATTGAAGATGATCAACTGCATTCTTCAGTGTCATCCAAGGGTCGCAATCATGATTGGAATCAGGAAAAGTTCAAAGCTTATTTTGATACAGATCTAAGATCTTCTCGGAGTCGTTTTCAGCCTTATGAAATAGATGATGGGTGTGGAAATAAAGGATTTCAATCATCAGACAGGTTTTTAATAGATAGAAGGACGGATCGAGATCGGAGTAGCAGAGCTTTGCAGAATAATGAGCCATCGAGATCCAGGGATTCAGGACATCCTCTCTTATCCGATTACAACTTCTATATTAGCTTGGTAGAACTGGTTTATGCTATGAGAAACATCAAGGAGGCTAGGTTTTTGAAGCTAATTTGGTTGGATCCTAATCAAAGGGATCCTAATCCTTGATGTGAATTTCACAGAACGCATGGTCACTGAACTAGGGACTGCCGGCATCTTCATGAAGAGGTAGCAACACTGTTAAAGAATGCCCACTTAGAGAATTTTTGAGTGACTGGGCCAAGAACAACTATGGGAGGAATCAAGATGCTACAGAACTAGCCAAATCGATTGCAGGGTCACCTCGTCAACAATAAACATGATTTTTGGTGGATTTGAAGAAAATGAGGTGACATTTTTGGTAGAAAAGAAGACAAAGATATCAGTAACTCATGGCAAAAAGACTCCATGGAGTTTCAAAAAATGAGGAAATTAACTTCACAGAAGAAAATGCTAATGGCCTTTTTTTTACCGCACAATGACGCTCTACTAATATCACTTATTATTTTAGATTTTAAAATTAAATGTTATTGGTTGATCTAGGTAGTTCATCCAATATAATCTAATTGAGGGTTTTGGAAAAAGGAAAGTTAACCGGAAACATAGTTTCGGCAACAAAGCTCCTAGCCAAGTTTAACCTAATAAGTGTAACAACTCGAGGGGAGTTTCTACTGCCCACACATGCCGAAGAATACTTTGTTCGAGGTGGTGGATGGCGATATTGGATACAACGTGATCCTTGGAAGGCCGTGGATTCATGAAATAAAGGCTGTGTTATCGACTTACCATCAACTGCTAAAGTTCCTTGCACTAGAGAGGATCAAACAGATTAGAGATTATAAACTAGCTGCAAGGAAATCGAATGCAGTTACCTTCTCCTACAGTAAGGCAAAAGAAACGAGCAAATAGCAACTAAAGGAACTGATGCCTGCTTATATTCTGATTGAGGTTGATGGGGAAGAGGAGTCATCTGACTTTTATCAAGTACCTAGGTCTTTCCAGGTAAAGGAAGAAATGGATGTAATGAAGTCAACAGCAGAGGAGCTCGAACAAGTTTATTTGTTCACATAATTCTTGGAAAGGAAGTTCCATTTGGGAACGGGATTGAGCCCCCAACTAAGACTTAAGCTTATTGATTTTCTTAAAATTAATACTGATTGTTTTGCATGGTCTCATTCAGATATGACAGGTACCCATTGGACGTAGCTATCCACAAGTTAAGTTTGGACCCTAACTTCCCTTCGGTAAAGCAAAAGAAACGGCCGATAGCTGAGGTCAGGAATAGGTTTGTCAAAGAAGAGGTAACCCGGTTAATGAATATATGTTCAATTCGAGAGGTAAATTATCTTGATTGGTTAGCAAACATAGTGGTTTTTCCTAAAAAGAGTAACAAATTTATGATGTGTATAGATAATAATGATTTAAATAAGGCATGTCCTAAAGATTCTTTCCCGTTTCCAAACATCGACCAAATGATCGATGCTACGACGAGGCATGAATTGATGAGTTTTCTGGATGCGTGTTCCGAGTATAATCAAATTAGGATTCACCCTAAAGATCAAGAAAAAAACTCGTTTATCATAAATTTTAGCACGTATTGCTATAATGTGATGCATTTTGGGCTTAAGAATATCGGAGCCACTTATCAAAGCCTCGTTAATAAAATATTCGAACGACAACTTGGTAAAACTATGGAAGTTTATATAGATGATATGTTGGTTAAGTCTCTTAATGCAGGGGATCATTTGGCTCATCTACAAGAAACATTTGATATTCTGAGAAAATACAACATAAAGCTCAATCTTGAAAAATATGCTTTTGGAGTTGGTTACGGGAAGTTCTTGGCTTCTTGGTTTTACAACGAGGAATTGAAGTGAATCCCGACAAGAATAAGGCCATAGAAAACATCCCTGATCAATTAGCAAGTGTAAAGGAAGTGCAAAGGTTGACTGGCTGGTTGGCGGCCCTTAGTAGATTCACATCGAGATCTTCGGAGATGCCATTATTTCTTTTCACTCTTGAAAAAGAAGAAAAAGTGGATTCCTGAATGCCAAAAAACGTTGAAAGACCTAAAAAGTTACTTGTCTAGTCCTCCATTATTGTCAAAACCAAAGGAGGGTGAGCAATTATTAATCTAGTTAGCGATTTTAGAAGTTGCGGTGAGTGCAGTTCTGATCTAGGAGGAGGAAGGTACGCAATTTTCTGTTAATTATGTTAATAAAGTTTTATCGGGAAGTGAGACATGTTATTCACACCTAAAAAAGTTGGCTCTAGCTCTCATATTCGCTTCTCAAAAGCTTAGACCTTACTTTGAATGTCATCCCACAGCCGTTGTGACGACTTTTCCCTTGAAGAGCATCCTTCATAAGCCTGAATTTTCAGGTCAATTGGCTAAATGGGTGATCGAAGTTAGTGAATTTGACATCGAGTATAAACCCTGGACTACAATTATGTCTCAGGTTTTGGTCGACTTTGTGACTGATTTTAGTTCCGATATGATGCCTTTAGATATTAAGGAAGCAGCTCTAGTATTGGAAACTAGTTCTGGTGTGTGGACTTTGTTTACAATGGATTCTCTAATATAAAAGGTTCTGGTCTCGGGATAGTACTAATCACTCCTTCGGTAGAGATCCGAAGGTAGGCCATTAGAACTGTTCCTTTGACTAACAATGAAGCCGAGTATGAGGCTTTGGTTGCAAAACTTGAATTATCCGGAGGATTAGGCTCCGAGGTGATTGAAGTAAAATGCGACTCCTAGCTAACAGTAAACCATATGCACGGAGTCTTTGACACCAAAGAAGATCACATGCATCAGTACTTGAATAAAGTTCAAGTTTTACGTTCCCGATTCAGGGAGTGATCGATAATTCATATCCCGAGGGAAGAGAACGTGGAGGCAGATCGTTGGCCAATTTAGGGTCATCCACATAAATGAAAGGAGCCGATTCCGGTGCAGTTTTTCAACTATTTCACTCGGTACTGGACGTGGATAGGTATCGCGAAGTTAACTCAACCAACTTGATTTGGGATTAGAGAAATGAGTTTATAGAGTATACGGTAAAGGGTCAATATTATCCCTGTACTATTAAATATTGTTCAAAATTGTCCTTCGTTATACTATTTGGCAAATTGTGTCTCTACCATTATACTTTTGTTCGAATCTACCTCTAATTTAGACATCTGACCACGTGTCACTCTCAAATTCAATTGGCACGTCTCTAATTTAAAATACCCGATTCATCTCATATCCGCCCCTTTACCCAACCCTAAACCCATCCACCTCCAAAATAACCCACCAGACATGACCCCAACCCCACTCTCTCACCTCTTTTCCCTCTTCTCTTCTCTTCTCTTCTCTTCCCTCACATCACACCAAAACCGCTGGAAATGGCAGCTCACCGGATAATTCCTCCAGGCAGCACTAACCTCCACTGTACCGTCCCCCTCTTTATCTCCCTTCTATTTCATGTTTTGTCATCCAAACAACAACCTCGTTCAACCAAACCAAGAAACGGAACCGGGGAAAGTCGTCGAAAAAACCACAAGGCCACCACCAACGTCTACCTCTACTCTCTCTCACTGTTTTCCCTCTTTATTTTTTCAACCACCATGAAAACCGGCGAGATCCATTATAGATCTTGACCAAAAATCGCCAAAATACCACTACTTCACCTCCCCTCCTCCTTCACTTTTTTCTAGTCATTTCTCTTTCTTCTTTGCATTTTTTTTAGATCTAACAACTTAGGAGGTTCCAGAACTTTTTGAACTTAGTAGGAAAATGGATCCTTGCCAGATCCCACCGAAAATCCTCGGATGTGCTTGTTATTTTTGGTTGTTCGGTGACCTTTAGATATCTGCTCGTGTTAATAAAAATCTTTTCCGATGACCTTTAGAAATCTACTCTTGTTAATAGAAATCTTTTCGGCCATGAGCAAAATTTTTCTTCAGACTTTAGCTAATAAGGAAGCACAATCACGTGATGAACTTTCTATTCAGTTGTCCTCTCAACTTAATCTCATTTTCATCCATTTGCTCTAACTTCTACTTACAAAAAAATGACTTCAAATAATAATTTCTAGGAACAACGCGAAAAATTTATTTTAGTGATTGCTTTGGGACAACGTCGAAACCTGCTCGTATTTAGTAGAGTTATGTTTGGTGGAGGTTTTTAGGGTCGGTAGTGCGTTGGGTATGAGAGGAATCAGGTTTATTAAATTGGGAATGGGCCAACCGAAGTTGAGAGTGACACGTGGCTAGCTGTCTGAATTAGGGGTAGATCCGAACAAACGTATAACGGTATGGTCACAATTGACCAAATAGTATAACGGAGGGAAATTTTAAACAATATCCGATAGTACAGAGACAATATTGACCCTTTTCCATTGAGTATTTAAGTCATGGAAATTTGCTTGAAGATCCCAAAGCTACCCGGGCGCTATGAACTAAGGTTACTCGTTATTGGCTTGTTGATGGTCAATTATATCGAATGTCTTTTCAAGGACCAATTGGCTCGGTGTATAGGGACATCGGAGGCTGATTATGTGATTAGAGAAGTTCATGAGGGGGTTTGCAGAAATCATTTTGGTGCGGCCTCGTTGGTACTTAAATTGATAAGGGCTGGTTACTATTGGCCTCGGATGGAGCAAGACGCGAAGGCATTTGTACAAAAAAGTGATAAGTTTCAACGTCATGTGCAATTAGTGCATCAGCCGACAGAGCTTCTGTATTCAGTAATGTCACCATGGCCATTCATGAAATGAGGGATGGACATAGTTGGTCCTTTACCTCAAGGGCCCGAGTAGGTAAAGCTGACTATTTCACTAAATGGGTTGAAACATGTGCTTACAAAAAGATTGGAGAGCGAGAAGTGATTGATTTCATTTGGGATCATATCATTTTTCAGTTTGGAGTACCAAAAGAAATTGCTTGTGACAATGGGCCACAATTTATAGGTTCCAAAGTCACAAAGTTTCTGGAAGGAATAAAGATTAAAAGGATTACATCTTCTCCATATCACCCAAGTGCTAATGGATAAGCGGAGTCAACCAATAAGGTGATAATATAGAACATAAAATAGAAATTAGAGGATGCTAAAGGCAATTGGCTAAAATAGCTACCCGGAGTGTTATGGGCATATCAAACAACGGTGAAGTCAAGCACGAGAGAAACAATCTTTTCACTTGTATACGGTGCAGAAGATTTGATTTTGGTGGAGATTGGGGAACCGACCATAAGTATTCCCGGGTAAACAAGGAGGCAAATAATGAAGCAATGCAGATTAAGCTGTATTTGCTTGAAGAGCATCAAAATTTAGCATATATGAGGACGGTGGCACAAAAGCAAATGATGGAAAGATATTATAATCGCAGAGTAAATTTTCGATATTTCAAATTCGGAGATTTAGTTTTTCAGAAGGTGACTCAAAGTACACGAGAGGTTAATGCTGGGAAGCTAGGACTAACGTGGGAAGGACCTTACTAGATTTTTGCTGTAACCGGTAAAGGTTCATATCAGTTGGAAAATCAAGATTGAGTAAAATTACCAAGAAATTGGAACGTGACTCATCTAAAAAGGTATTACTGTTGAAGATCCTACGATACTGAAAGTATGCGCTGCACTCTTTTTCCCTTCGTCCAGTTTTTGTCCTAATTGATATTTTCTTTAACAAGGCAGCAACATAAATCATACTACAGACAAAGGATCATCGACGATAGCAAGAACTCCAGTGTTCGAATTCTCATACTTAGCATCCGAACAATAGGGGGGACTATCGTATATTAGAGCATTAAAAGTGACATGAAGACTGGAGACTGTCAGAACCGGAAGATGAATCTTATCGGCACCGGGGACTGTTTGATCAGCCTCAAAGAAATAAGTAGTATAAGTTAGCCACATGTATTGACAACTTTATTTACTTAAGTAAATAAATACTTATGTAAATGTACTATTAGAAATAGAAGGAATAAATCGACGTTCTTTTTTTTAATCTTATTTCTTGTCCATGTGATATATTAAGATATCATTTGAAAGTTAGTTAAACTTTAAATACTTGTACCGGAATAAATAGGAGACGTCCTCTTCAAGAGCACTGTAATCATAAGGGCCCTCTCTTATGAAATACTCACAGTTAAAGGGTACGCACTGAAAGTATGAATGCCCGGGATTAAAGTTATCGGATGTAAAAAATTTTCGAGCTTTATCAAACAAAAAAAATATTTTTGCACAGTAATTAAGCAAAAGATTTCTTTCATTTCATAACTATCAAACTCATTAAGAAGTTTCAGTATAGTTACAAAGGGAAAAAAATATATATACATAAATTGGTTTTGCCTGCAGAGTACGAAGACTCCAAACTTATGTTCGAAGAGCTTGAAGCAGTGGGACGAGTAGGAATGTTATCGAAGGCAGTTATCTCCAATTCATGAGCCTCAGTGATGCAAACATCTATGTTTGCAATGCCTTTTTGGCCTCCTCCGAAGTTTTCCTCCTCATGTGGATAAATCGCATAAGTCTTTTCAAGGAGGAACGAGTCTTCTTGATCTTGGAGTTTGGCTCAAAGCTTCTTGATTTTGAATAACAACTATTCATTTTCAGCCCTCACGATGTCATATGTCTGGCAAAGGTTAGTATTTTTCCTCGTCGTGTTTGCGGTTCTGCTCCATAACCTTTTTGAGCATTTCCTACATCCTAGCTCTCTTCTCCTCTACAGGAGCAAATTCCTCGGTATTGGAACGTAAGCTTGCTTCCAAGTTATTGATTTGCTCCATGGAAACAGAATCACATTTGGCTACAAAAGTTACAACATGCGGTAAGTTCCTCTTTAGCTTGAATCATCTTTTGCAAGCCCTTGGAGGCAAGGAGGTTAATCTGAACAGTTAATAAGGCTAATGTATAGTAAAAGCAAGGGGAAGAAAGAAGTAAAAGTTGGTACCAGAGCAGAAAAATGCACGTTGTTGTTAATCATGAATTCGGTAGAAAGAGTTTCCATCCTTTGTCGGTCTTTGTTCGAAGCCAAAGGCTTCAAATAATTGGAAACTCCTACCGGCTACGGGAGTATGTGGCTATAGCGACCCGGTCGATCTTGAGTATTTTCGCCCCATACCCCTAGTTATTGTCTCCTCCATGTCGTATTGTGGTTATGTGACTTTCCGGGATGTTTGGTATTAGCTCGGGTGAGTTTCGGAGTGAAATAGGATACATAGTCCCTAAGTTAAAGGCTTAAGTTGAAAGAGTTCACCATAGTTTCACTTTTGTGTAGATGACTCCAGAGTAGAGATTTGACAGTTTCAATAGCTCTGTATGGTGATTTTGGAATTAGGAGCGTGTCGGATATTGATTTGGAGGTCCGTAGGTCATTTCAGCTTGAATTGGCAAAAGTTAGGAAGTTGAACGTTTGGAAGGTTGAGAAGTTTGATCTGGAGTTGACTTTATTGATATCAGCGTCGGATTCCGATTTTGGAAGTTGGAATAGGTCCATCATGTCATTTATGACTTCTGTGCAAATTTGGGGTTAATCGGAGTTGTTTTGGTAATCAGCGTTAGTTTTGGGAGTCAGATGTTAAAAGTTTTAATAGGCTTGAATTGGGTTGTGATTCGTAGGATCGATGTATTTGATGTAATTTTAGGCCTCGAGTAGGTCTGTTACGTGTTTTGGAACTTTTTAGTATATTCGGACGGGGTCCTGGGGTACCGGGGTTGAATCGGATTGAAATCGGATCATTTTGGACTTTGGTTGATCTGCTGAAACTGCTGGTGTTCTGGTGTTATCGCACCTGTGGAGGGTTTGGCCGCAGGTGCGAACACGCAGTGCATCTTGTCATTGCAGATGCGGAAGGGGCTATCTAGGGGAAGGGTCGTAAGTATGATGGCCTGGGCGCAGATGCACATCCGCAGGCGCGACTTTTTTCCGCAGAAGCGAGAGATAGTCCGCATAAACAGACTTGCCTGGCCTTTGTGGGAACCACACCTATGATGGAATTTTCCGCAGGTGCGACAGAGTGCCTGCAGAAGTGAAAGTTGCTGGGCAAAAAAAGGGGTGTCCGAGGGTTTAATTCCATTCTTCATATTTTGACCTACAGAGCTCGGTTTGTAGCGATTTTTCGAGGGATTTTCAAGAAAATCATCGGGGTAAGTGATTCTAACTCGGATTTGGCTATTATACATGAATCCATTGTTATTTTCATCAATTAATTAGTGATTTGAGTTGGAAATTTTGGTAAAAATATGTGAAACTTCTTAGACCAAAATTTGGAGATTTGAAAGGTGGTTTGAAGTCGGATTTGAGTATTTTTGTATGGTAGGACTCGTTATTGAATGTGTCTTCAGAATTTGTTAGTTTGGTCGGGTTCTGAGATGCGGGCCCAGGATTGAATTTTTGTTTCTCTTTAAAGATTTCAACTTTATTGTTCAGAATAGCTTCCTATAGTTTGTATTTATAGTATGAAGTTGTTTTGGCTAGATTCGAGCCGCCGGGAGTTGGATAATCACGGGAAATCCTTACTAGTGGATTGAGTTAGCGTGTTTTGAGGTAAGTGTCTTGCCTAAATTTGTGTGGGGGAATTACCCTTAGGATTGGTGTTATTTTGTGTTAAATGTGATATGTGGAAGCTGTGTATCCAAGGTGACGAGTGTGTACACAGACTAAATGTGGTAATTGACCGGTTTTAGCTATGTAGATTCCTTTCATGCCTTTAATTGAGTTACCATAACATGTCATATTCATCATCATTAGTCTATCTTCACATTCTTACTTGACATCGTTAATACTTTTCTTCTCTCTTACTTGCTAATTGTCTTTACATGTTTAGTTGTAGTTAATGTTCTCTCAATTCCGTATTCATTATTTAGCCGTTGAGTTCCTTTACTTTAAGTTGTTATTTCTTGGAATTATGGTTGAGCCATGGTCTATATTTTGTTTAAACACTATTATTGTTGACTTCTTTGGCAAGTTCTGGCATTGGACACTTGTGGTGCGATTTGTAATGTGTTGGGATATTGATATGCATGCGGTGGTATAAGGATTGGGGTTGAAACACATGCGGTGAAATATGGTGGGCTTGATACGCGTGTTGCTAGTACGAGAACTACTTGAAGCCACACTGTGTGATAAGGTGTGCTAAAACGCGGGTAGCTATTTAGGGAAAATGATTTACAAAACTTAATGCAAGGCTCCCGCGGTGATATAAGGAAAGATTGTGATTTGATTTGTGAAATAAGACTACAAGGCGATACCTCGGTAGTGATTTATTGATACCTTTCATTTACATCACTTATGTTTTGTGTGCATTGCTTCCTTGGCATTCTTATTATGTGTCTTCTTCCGCGATGTCTTAATTTACTTAGTTCGGTATAGCTATTATTGCTATATTTCGTCATTGTATCATTTCCATTATTTTCCATTATCATACGGTCGTATACCTGTTTAGTTTTCTTATTTATTCCACTAGGTGTCTTAACCCGACCTCGCCAGTACTCTACCTAGGTTAGGCTTGATATATATCAAGTACCGTTGTGGTGTACTCATGCTGCACTTATGCATATCGTTTTGTGCATATTCGGGTACCTCTTACCAGCCTAGGCACCAGTGAGTTGAGCTCGAATTTGGAGACTTCAAGGTATACTTACCGGCGTCCGCAGGCCTTGGAGTCACCCTCTTTCTACTTCTATTTCATTTCCCATTTTTATAGATACTGTTGTAGGGATATTCAGTATACTCTTGTAGAGCTTGTGACTTGGTATCACCGGATTTTGGGAGTTTTGTTCTGTTGAGTTGCGGGGTCCTTTTATGATAGTTGTTGAGTAATTTGAAAGTTTTTATCATTTTCTCAATTAATTCTGATGTATGTTAGGCTTACCTAGTCTTAGAGACTAGGTGCCATCACGACATCCTACTGTGGGAAAATTAGGATCGTGACAAGTTGGTATCAGAGCTCTAGGTTCATAGGTGTTACAAGTCACAAGCAGGTTTAGTAGAGTCTCGCGTATCAATATGAAGACGTCTGTACTTATCTTCAAGAGGCTATGGGACTGTTAGGAAAGCTTCACTTCTTTGATTACTTATCGTGCAAATTTGTTGACTTCGAAATTCTGAATCTTTGTCTTTCTATTCTCTCACAAATGGTGAGGACATGCACCAATGGATCCGACGATCATACACCTGCGCTCCTTGCTAGAGCCGCAAGAGGCCAGGTCTGGGGCCGGGGCCGGGGACGGGGAAGAGGCCGAGGAGGGGCACGTGGTGCAGCTAGAGCACCTGCCGAGCTACGACAGAGGAGTTGCCAGTAGCTCCAGTTGGGGGGCAGGCACCTGAGGCGCCTGTTGCTACCCTGCACTTCAGGAGACTCTCGCCCAATTCTTGAGCATGTTTGGTACTCTAGCTCAGGCGGGGTTGATTCTACTTGCCCCGGCCACATCTCAGGCTGGGGGAGGAGCAAAGACTCCCGCAGCCCGTACCCCGAGAGCAGTAGGTCCAGGTTGACCAGGTCCCAGAGGTTATACCAGTACAGCCGGTTGTCCTAGTTCAGCTCGAGGTTAGGGCAGCAGCATCTCAGGAGGAGCAGCTCAGATTCGAAAGGTATAAAAGTACCATCCTCCTACTTTTAGCGGCCTAGCTATAGAGAACGCACATGGCTTTCTGGAGAAGTGCCACCGTATTCTCTATACCATGGGTATAATGGGGACGAGCGAGGTTTCTTTCACTACTTTTAGCTGTCAGGACCACCATACTAGTGATGGCGGGCTTATGAGGAGGGTAGCCCTGCCGAGGCAGCTTCACTCATAGGGGATCAGTTTTCAGAGAAGTTTCTGCAAGAGTTTATTACCAAGAGCCTTCAGGTGCATGGCGCGGAGTTTGAGCAGTTGTGTCAGGGTGCTATGAACGAATCAGAGTATGCTGTCAGGTTCAGCGAGTTGTCTAGGCATGCACCTGCCTTACTTTCCTAGTTAGAGAGTGAGTCCATCGATTCATCGAGGGGCTCAACTATAGTATTAGATTCAACATGGCTCGAGATTTGGAGACTAATACCCCATATCAGCAGGTAGTAGAGATCGCACGGAGATTGGTGGGTATGCGGGGCAGGGAGAGAGAGGACAGGGAGGCCAAAAGGCCTCGAGATCCTGGTTCACATAGTGGTGCACGTGCCCCAGTTGCAGCCTGTCATGGTAGAGGCTATGTGAGCCATCCAGTTCATTCAACTCTTCTAGCTTCCAGTGGTATTCCGGCTACTCCCACGTCTCAAGTTGACTATTATGCACCGCCACTGTCTAGTGCACCTCTTGCAGGGGGTGCTTTCAACGGTCAGTCCAGCCAACCGGGCTCGAGTCAGTTTCAGCAGCCACGTCCTCCGAGAGCTTATTTTGAGTATGGTGATACTCGTCATATGATGAGGGACTGCCCCAAACTAAGGAGGGGTGCACCTCCACAAACTACTCAGGCTCCACGTATTTCACAAGGTCCCCAGACTTCTCAGGCCGTGGTTACTGCACCAGTTGTCTCTCACCTGCACAACCAGCTTGGGGTGGAGGTCAGGAAGGTAGGGGTTGCCTTAGAGGGGGAGGCCAGACTCGACATTATGCTTTTTCAGGTAGGACGGAGGCGGTTGTATTAGACGAAGTTATCACAAGTATTGTTCCGGTTTTTTATAGAAATGCATCTGTTTTATTTTATCCAGGCTCCACTTATTCATATGTATCATCTTACTTCGCTCCGTATTTGGGCATATCCCGTGATCCTTTGAGTTCTCATGTCTATGTGTCCACGCCTGTGGGAGATTCCATTCTTGTTGACCGTGTGTATCGGTCGTGTTTAGTTGTTCTTGGTGGTTTTGAGACAGAGTTGATCTATTGTTACTCAGTATGGTAGAATTTGATGTTATTTTGGGCATGGATTGGGTTTCGCCCTATCATGCTATTCTTGATTGTCACACCAAGACGGTAACGTTGGCTATACTAGGTTTGCCACGGTTGGAGTAGAGGGGTACTTCGGATTATGTTCCTAGCAAGGTTGTGTCCTTCCTTAAGGCACAACAGATGGTTGGGAATGGGTGTGATGCATACCTAGCCTATGTGAGAGATGTCAATGTTGATACTCCTATTATTGAGTCAGTTTCGGTAGTGAGAGACTATCCAGATGTATTTCCAGTAGATTTTCCAAGCATGCCGCCTGATTAGGGATATCGATTTTGGTATTGACTTGTTGCCGGCATTCACCCCATTTCTATTCCACCATATCGTATGGCCCCGGCGGAGTTGAAAGAGTTAATGGAGCAGTTGCAAGAGTTGCTTGATAAGGGTTTCATTCGACCTAGTGTGTCACCTTGGGGTGCTCCAGTTCTGTTGTGAAGAAAAAATGTGGTTCTATGCAGATATGTATTGATTATCGACAGTTGAACAAGGTTACAGTGACGAACAGGTATCTATTGCCACGCATTGATGACTTATTTGATTAGCTATAGGGTGCCAAAGTGTTCTCCAAGATTGATTTGTGGTCAGGTTATCACCAGCTAAAGATTCGTGATCCAGATATTCCGAAGTCTTCTTTTAGGACTCGGTATGGTCACTAGTAGTTCCTTATGATTTCATTTAGGCTGACCAACGCCCCAGCAGCATTCATGCACTTGATGAACAATGTATTCCAGCCCTATCTTGACTCATTCATCATTGTGTTTATTGACGATATATTGGTGTACTACTGAAGCCGGAGGATCATGAGCAGCACTTGAGGATTGTGCTCCAGATCGCGAGAGAAAATAAGTTGTATGCAAAGTTTTCAAAGTGTGAATTCTAGCTTGATTTGGTAGAGTTTTTGGGTCATGTGGTGTCGAGTGAGGGGTCAAGGTAGATCCGAAGGAGATTGAAGCAGTGCAGAGTTAGTCAAGACCGTCATCAGCTACTGAGATCTGGAGTTTTCTTGGTTTGGCAAGGTGTTACCGTCGTTTCATAGAGGGTTTCTCATCTATTGCTGCACCTATTACCAGATTGACCCAGAAGGGTGCTCCGTTCAGATGGACCGAGGAGTTGTAGGAGAGCTTTCAAAAGCTCAAGACTACTTTAACTACAGTCCTAGTGTTGGTGTTGCCTGCGAGTTCGGGGTCTTACACTATGTACTGTGATGCGTCACGTGTTGGCCTCGGCATGGTGTTGATGCAATACGGTAGGGTGATTGCCTACGCGTCTAGACAGCTGAAGGTGCATGAGAAGAATTATCCTATCTACAACTTAGAATTGGCAACTATTGTTCATGCCATGAAGATTTGGCGGCACTATTTGTACGGTGTCCCTTGTGAGGTCTATACCGATCACCGAGCCTACAACATCTGTTCAAACAGAAGGATCTTAACTTGTGGCAGCGGAGATGGATAGTGTTGATTAAGGACTATGATATCACTATTTTTTATCATCCCGGGAAGGCCAATATAGTGGCTGATGCCTTGAGTCGAAAGGCGGGGAGTCTGGGCAATTTAGCATATCTACCGGCATCGGAGAGGCTATTAGTATTAGATGTTCACGCCTTGGCCAACCAGTTTGTTAGATTGGATGTTTCGGAGTCGAGTGGAATTCTGGCTTGCGTGGTTTCTCTGTCCTATCAATATGAACGCATCATAGAGTGTCGGTATAATGACCCTTATTTTCTTGTTCTCAAGGACACAATTCAGCACAGCGATTTCAAGGAGGTTACTATTGGGGATGACGGTGTGTTACAGATGCAGGGCTTCTTATGTGTGCCCAATATGGATGGTTTGCGTGAGTTGATTCTTCAGGAGGCCCACAGTTCACGATACTCCATTCATTCAAGTGCCGCTAAGATGTACCAGGATTTGAGGCAGCACTATTAGTGGAGGAGGATGAAGAAAGACATAGTGGAGTATGTAGCTCGGTGTCTAAATTTGTCAGCAGGTGAAGTATGAGCATCAGCGGCCAGGTGGGTTGCTTCAGAGGCTTGAGATTCCCGAGTGGAAATGGGAGCGAGTTACCATAGATTTCGTTTTTAGGATCCCACAGACTCAGAAGAAGTTTGACGCAGTATGGTTGATTGTGGATAGGCTGACCAAGTCGGCTCATATCATTCTAGGAGTGACTACTTATTCTTCAGAGCAGTTGGCTCAGGTCTATATTCGCGAGATTGTCCGACTTCATGGCGTGCCGGTATTTATCATCTCTAACCGGGTACACAATTTACATCGCGATTCTGGAAGGTCATACATTGTGAGTTAGGCACACGGTTTGAGTTGAGTACAACATTCCACCCTCAGACGGACAGACAGTCCAAGCGCACTATTCAGATATTGAAGGATATGCTTCGTGCCTATGTTATAGGGTTCGGGGGTTCTTGGGATCAGTTCTTATCGTTTGCAGAGTTTGCCTACAATAACAGCTACCAATCGAGTATTCAGATGGATCCATATGAGGCTTTGTATGGGAGGCGGTTTCGGTCTCTGGTGCGTTGGTTTGAGCTGGGTGAGGCGAGGCTATTGGGTACTGACTTGGTTCAGGATGCTTTAGAAAAGGTTAAGTTGATTCAGGATCGGCTTCGTACAGCCCAATCTAGACAGAAGAGTTATGTGGATCGGAAGGTTCGTGATGTTGTATTCATGGTTGGAGAGTTGGTCTTGCTCCGGGTTTGCCCATGAAGGGTGTTATGAGGTTCGGGAAGAAAGGCAAATTGAGCCTAGGTATATTAGACCTTTTGAGATTCTTGAGAGGATTGGTGAGGTGGCCTACAAGCTTGCATTGCCACCTAGTCTAGCTGCAGTTCATCCAATATTCCATATTTTTATGCTCGGAAAGTATCACGGTAATCCATCTCATGTGTTAGATTTTAGCTCTGTCCAATTGGACAAGAATTTGTCTTATGTTGAGGAGTCAATGGCCATTTTGGATAGGCGGTCCGAAAGTTGACTTCAAAGAGCATTGCTTCAGAGAAGGTTCGGTGGAGGGGCCAACCAGTCAAGGAGGCAACTTGGAAGACCGAGCATGATATGCGTAGTTGTTATCCTCATCTTTTTACCACTTCAGGTATGTCTCTATACTCGTTCGAGGACAAACATTTGCTTTAAGAGGGGATGGATGTAACGACCCGGCCGATTGTTCTGAGTATTTTAGCATGTACCCCTATTTATTGTCTCCTCTATGTCATATGGTAGTTATGTGACTTGCTGGGGGTGTTTGGTTTTGGCTCGGGTGAGTTTCGGAGTGAAATGGGACACATAGTCCCTAAGATGTAGGCTTAAGTTGAAAGAGTTGATCGTAGTTTGACTTTTGTGTAGAGAACTCAGGAATGGAGTTTTGACGCGTCCAATAGCTTCATATGGTGATTTTGGAGTTAGGAGCATGTCCGGATATTGATTTGGAAGTATGTAGGTCGTTTCAGCTTGAATTGGCGAAAGTTAGAAAGTTGAAAGTTTGGAAGGTTGAGAAGTTTGACCGAGAGTTGACTTTATTGATATCGGGGTCGAATTCCAATTTCAGAAGTTGGAATAGGTTCGTCATGTCATTTATGACTTGTGTGCAAAATTTGGGATTAATCGGAATTGTTTTATGTCATGCCCCGACCTCGGGATACCCCGGTCAAGCAAGCCTACTGGATGCCTTCTACCCAATCTTACCCAATAACAATATAAGAACCAATAACAAGAGATAGACATAAGAAGAGTCAAGTGCTTCACATTCTTTTTCATTACTCAAAGGATATTCGATTACAATTTTCAAAATATCACAAATTCATATTTATGAGAGAAAACATGCTTGCCAGAATACCAACACTTCTAGTTCATTTCCCAACATTGAACGCCACCCATAACATGTTTACGGAGACTCTAAGTAAAACATAAGAGTAGTATGGAAGTGGCAACGACAAGGCCTCGTCTATACCTCAAAACATAAACTACAACGTCAAGTGACATAAGGCCCGGGACAGAGTAGGGCTCACCAGAACCTACTTAATAGAGAGTAACTGCTAACGATGACCGAAGCTGCCCGCTGACGAACCACTTGTATCCATTGAAGATGCAGCTCCCTTGGCAAAAGGGACATTAGTACATATAGAATAATACAAGTATATGAAGCTAAATGTCCTCTTTTGAAATAGAATGCAATATAAGAAGGGAATAATCATGAAAGTAGCAAGTAATGATCGATGATACCCAAATGCCAAGTTAAAACATAACAATTTTCAAAATACGAAAGTAATATTATTTTTGGTTGGGAGATAATTAGCACCGATATACTATCGTATTTTTAGCACGGAGTCCGATTTCGGCCTGATCGGCTAAGCAGTCTCTCCACGAACAATGTGGATCATGTGATGCGAAAGAAAGAAAGGTGTTACCAAGAGTAGGAACCACCATGCACGCAGCATGGCGTCCGGTCACCACTCGACCGGCAGGTCGTCTCCTCACATATGTCGTGTGAGTCGATATCAAATCCAGGGCTACCAACAATCTCATCCCAATCAAGGGGAATAATCTCAACACATCAATCTCATCCCAAATAAGGGAAATAATCACAATCAACTCCTAACCGGCACGTGTAGTTTTGGGTTGGGCCTTACGACCCACCCTTCCTTGGTTCGCTAATGATACGCCCAAAATCATTTTGTTTGCACACAAGGGAAACAACCTTACAAATATATTCACCTCATAACCTTTCACACTATATAAAGCTTCATTAGTACTTTCAACCATTCACAACATCATTATTTTCTTGGCTCTATTGGCCATAAGTATGATTCTTCATTCATGGCACGTTGGCCGTATTTCATATTCCACACTTTCATTTCTTTACTTTCAAGGATCATCATCATAACATCAACATATAGAATATTCCGGAAATCACAATTTTAGATTCATTAATAATGAATATTTTAAACACAATAGATTCCTTTCCAAAGAATGGAGCAAAATGACTGGCAATTGAAGCACAAGTTAAAATCATAAACGACTGATACACTACTTATTCTTGAAATATTTTTTTCCAAAAGGGCAATACGTAATTTCAACTCATTAGTATGTAAGAACTCAAATCACATTGGAAATATTTATAAAGAAGAGCATGATGATTTATGATTGAAACATGAATTCAACTCAAATGCACTAGTTACAACAACCATGGCCACAGTTTATATCTCACTCTGACTTCTTTCACTTCCAAACATTATCATAGGTTATCAACAATTAACGGCATTTGGAATCAAGACCTCAAAAATGTATATGAGCAGTATGAGTCTTAAGCAAAATGGGTTTTCTTTTCAAGTTAAGCATAAGAGACTTTCATTTGAAACACTAGTTGAAGTGATAACGTTTTAATACATCACCCTTACTTGAACTCATTTTCGAAAGAGATCATGATAAGACAGAAGCAATTGGAACATGTTTTGAGTACATGTATCTTTCAACACAACACTTGTTTAGAATAACCAAATTTATTAGGAACAACACGTAACATGGGATTTAGGAACTTGGGTCAATCATACTTGAAACTTACGGGATCATCATGGGATTTGATTCTAGAGAGAAGTTGAGAAAACATACCTTGATTGAGTTTTCTTTAAGTTACTACAACGTCCCAACACCTCTAGCAATATCAGTCTATAGGAATATACCGAAAATCGATAGTAATTAGAAGGATTCTCATGGTGTAACTTTTTTAGGAATTTTGTCAAACACCTATTATGCAAAAATTGACTACAAGGCTCTACAATGGTTTTTGTTCCTCAACGAATTTCAATAAGAAACTACCCAAAATAGTTCAACAACCCCACATACTACCACCTAATGTCACATGTGTGGCCAATCTCCAACTCGACAATCTACTTAGACACTAAACAAACTTGCATGGATGATGTAGGACAAGAACTTACCCGGGTAGATGGTGGTCTAGTGAGTGGCTTCCATGATTCTTGAAGATTGGTGCAAGAATGGGTGATTAGAGTGTTAGGTCTTCCCCTTCTCTCTCTAAAATACTCTTACTTCTCTCTAAAAGCATCAGACATTCGCTTCAAAATGAGCCCTAAAGGCTATTTATCAAAATGGGGTCGGGTTATAAAAATAAGAAAATGGACCCTCCGAACTCAAGTCGGCGGTCGCACAATGGACCGTAGAACAGATATTCGGCCCAAAAAATAGACTGTGATAGTGATGCCAAAAACTAGGATGGTCTGGACAGGTCTGTGGCCAAGTCTGCGGTCCACAGACCACTTATGCGGCTGCGAGATGGACCGCAGAATCACCCTTCAAAATTCTTCATGCTAAATCTGTGACGGAAGTGTGGACCGCAAAAAAGGTATGCGATCGCATAATGGACCACAGAACAACCTTCAAAATTCAACAAATTTTTTGCTCAACTTCGCGATGTGTATGCGGCCTGCAAAACGGATCTGTGGTCGCGAATCTGACAGCATAATTGGCCCTTTAGCCAAACATTTCCACCAATACCTTGATGCATTCTTCAACCAAAATAGTACGTACCACGGCGAGCAAGCTCGCCGCGAAGATTAACTACTACCTCACACATTACCCTACCTCGGCACCACAAAATTTTAATTCCTTGGCGAAATTTTACGGGGCCTTACATTTTGGTATGAATCGGCATTAGTTTTGGGAGTCGGATGTTCATAGTGTTAATAGGCTTGAATTAGGTTGAGATTCGTATAATCGATGTTATTTGATGTGATTTTAGGCCTCAAGTAGGTCCATTATGTATTTTGGAACTTGTTGGTATATTCGGACGGGGTCCCGTGGGTGAATCGGATTGAAATCAAATCATTTTGGACTTTGGTTGATTTGCTGAAACTGCTATTGTTCTGGTGTCATCGCACTTGCAGAGGGTTTGGCCGCAGGTGCGTCATTGTCATCGCAGATGCGGAAGGGGCCAGCCAGGGGAAGGGTCGCAGGTGTGATGGCCTAGGCGCAAACGCGCATCCGCAGGCGCGACCTTTTTCTGCAGACGTGGGCTCGCAGAAGTGAGAGATAGTCCGCAAAAGTGGACTTGCCTCCTTAGTGGGAACCGCACCTACGATGGAATTTTTCGCAGGTGCGATAGAGTGCCCGCAGAAGCGAAAGTCGCTGGGCAGAAAAAGGGGTGTTCGAGGGTTTAGTTCCATTCTTCATCTTTTGACCTAGAGAGCTCGGTTTTTGACGATTTTTCGAGGGATTTTCAAGGAAATCATCGGGGTAAGTGATTCTAACTCGGATTTGGAAATTATATATGAACCCATTGTTATATTCATCATTTAATCAGTGGTTTGAGTTGGAAATTTGGGGAAAAATTTGTGCAACTTCTTAGACCAAATTTTTGAAATTTGAAAGGTGATATGAAGTTGGATTTGAGTAACTTTTGTATGGTTGGACTCGTTATCAAATGGGTGTTCGGATTTTGTAAGTTTGGTTGGGTTCCGAGACGCGGGACTTTTTTCGTTGACTATTTGTTTCTCTTTAAAGATTTCAACTTTATTGTTTGGAATAGCTTCCTGTAGTTTGTATTTATGGTATGAAGTTGTTTTGGTTGACTTTTTGAGTTGAATTTTTATTTCTCTTTAAAGATTTTAAATTTATTGTTTGGAATAGCTTCCTATAGTTTGTATTTATGGTATGAAGTTGTTTTAGCTAGATTCAAGCCTTTCAAAGTTGGATAATCGCGGGAAAGTCTTACTAGTGGATTGAGTTAGCTTGTTTTGAGGTAACTGTCTTGCCTAACTTTGTGTGAGGGAATTACCCCTTAGGATTGGTGTTGTCTTGTGTTAAATGTGATATGTGAAAGTCGTGTATGCAACGTGATGAGTGTGTACACGGGCTAAATGTGATAATTGACCGGTTTTAGCTATGTAGATTCATTCCATGCCTTTAAATTGAGTTACCATAACATGTCATATTCATTATCATTAGTCTATCTTCACATGCTTACTTGACATAGTTAATACTTGTCTTATCTCTTAGTTGCTATTCTTTACATGTTTAGTAGAAGTTATTGTTCTCTCAATTCCTTATTCATTATTTAGCCATTGAGTTCCTTTACATGAAGTTGTTATTTCGTGGAATATCTTATTGTTGAATTTGTTGCTGAGTTATAAATGCCGTGATTCACATTGATGCAAAGTGGTAAATTTGTTGAAATACCATTCTTATTGAGTTATTCACTTTTAATTGCTATTGTTGAGACTCTTGTGCATATTATGGTTGAGCCATGGTCTATTTATTATGAAAATACTATTATTGTTGACTTTTTTGGCAAGTTCTGGCATTGGGCACTTGAGGTGCGATTCGTGATATGTTATGATATTGATACGCATGCGGTGATATATAGAATGGGGTTGAAACGCATGCGGTGAGATAAGGTGGACTTGATACGCGTGTTGCTAGTAGGGAAACTACTTGAAACCACGCGGTGTGATAAGGTGCGGTAAAACACGAGTAGCTATTTAGGAAAATTAATTTTCAAAACTGAATGCAAGGGTCCCGTGGTGATATAAGGAAAGATTGTGATTTGATTTGTGAAATAAGACTATGAGGCGGTACCTCGGTAGTGATTCTTGTTGATACCTTTCATTTAAATCACTTGTGTTTTGTTTGCATTAGTTCCTTCGCATTCTTATTATGTGTCTTCTTCCTGATGTCTTAATTTCCTTAGTTCAGTGTAGCTATTCTTGCTATATTTCTTCATTGTATCATTTCCATTTCTAAATACCAAAATGCAATCTTGGACTTGTTGCATAAATCTAAAGTCGACAAGTACAATAGTAATGATAGATTAATTCAATTACAAAGCAAGATTGAAGAGCTAGCGTATCCATATTATGATATACAGAGCATGTTTGAGGCTACACCTATGATAATAAATCTTTTGATTAAGACAGATGCACCCTCTTAGATATAATTTAGTTAAGGGAAGAAGAAAGTCGTGCTCACTCTCACCTTCTTTCTTGTGTTGTAAGAGGGGCGAAAGGGAACCAGAGCAGCAAACATCGATGGATCATAATTTACACAAAGAATAGTCTCTGTAAGAATTGTTTTCTATTATCATACTGTCATATACCTGTTCAGTTTTCTTATTTATTCCAGTTGGTGACTTGACTTGGCCTCGTCAGTACTCTAACGAGGTTAGACCTGATACTTACTGGGTACCGTTGTGGTGTACACATGCTATACTTCTACACATCTTTTTGTACATATCCGGGTACCTCTTACCAGCCTAGGCACCAGCGAGTTGAGCTCGGATTTGGAGACTTCAAGGTATACTTGCCGGCGTCCGTAGGCCTCGGAGTCACCCTCTTTCTAGTTTTATTTCATTTCTCCTTTTTATAGATACTGTTGTATAGGGATGTTCAGTATACTCTTGTAGAGCTTGTGACTGGGTATCACCGGATTTTGGGAGTTTTGTTATGTTGAGTTGCGAAGTCCTTTTATGATAGTTTTTGAGTAATTTGAAAGTTTTGATCATTTTCTCAGTTAAATTCTGCACGTATGTTAGGCTAGAGACTAAGATCCATCACGACATCCTATAGAGGGAAAACTATGGTTGTGACAGTGGCACTCATCCAAAGTCGAAATAGTAGCTACGTTTAGCATCAAGGTTTTGAATGGGTGTTGGGAGAATGTTCTCAATGTTCCCATGATCGGGTGACCGAGGAGAACGAACATTTTCTATTTATTTGGTTGGGTTCGGTGGTGAATCAGAAGCAGATGGTAGTTGATGTTGAAGTGGGAGGTGGAGAAACATCAGAGGTACAACTCCTCTGACCGGAAGCAACAACAGGAGCCCGATAATGGGACTCGGCGTGTTCAACTATTCCCATTTCAGTTAAGAGTCCTCGAATTTCGTCCTGTTGGGCATCCGGTTGAGCAGAAGGAGATCTTTTTCTTCTTCTTTGAAGAGAAATCATCGCGGCGTCCTCCTCGATTTCTTCTTCATCAAGGACCATTGTGGTTGGTCCAATTGGAATTTCTTTTGTTAAAGGCTTCTCCTGAGTATCAGCTTTGGAGGTATGTTTTCTTTTTGATTGATTCTCTTTGGGCTAGGGACTCAAGGAAGATGTGTCTTCACCGGAAGCAAGAAATACATCATGAACTCTCTTCCTTTAAATGATTGCTTGAATTTGTTGTCAGGATACCGTTGGGTCAAGGGAAACCTTAACAACAAGGCAGACAGAAGACCCCTTCGCAAGACCTGTGTATAATGAAAGGGAGTCAACAAACTGGTACTAAGTCATCTTGGAGATTGAAAAGGAAAAAAGGAAAAGTTTTACTTACCATGGTTCTTGGCCTTCCAATTAAATCTAGGAGAAATTTCTTTTCACCTACAAGAATCCAGTGTGAAAACATCTAAAATCTTTTATATCCATTGGGTCAGGTTCTGAAGTGATGGTGAAACCCAACGGGTAGCTGAAATAAGAGAAGTAAAAGTTAGCAAAAGAGGGAATTTACTTTAACGCAATAGAGAAAAAATATCTAAAAAAATTACTCGCAAAGTTCCAAGATTCAGGGATAGAAGGTGCTGTTGCTGGAAGAATGTCCCTGATAGCAATGACAATGAACCATCCATCTAACCACAATCGTTATCATCATCAACACTGGTAACAATGTCATGGTGGCCACGTTTGCTGAGTTTGATCACGTCTCCGCGAAAACTTTTTGGGGAGTAGAGGTTGATTAAATGTGCAAGAGTGAGGATTTCTCCGGCCCGGGAATAGAATACCCGAAGGCAAGCTACAATACGCTATATTGATGGGCTCACTTGAGCCAAGCAGATTTGGTAGTGGTGGCAAAACTCTAAAATAATGCGATTAATTTTTTGGATCATTCTTAAAGTAAAAGGGTATGTATAAACGTACATGAACCCCGGTTTGATAAAAGGTGACCCTTTCCACTTCATTGGGGACTAGGATCTCAATTTTTTTTTTGTCACAATCTTTCTTCACAACAGGTATACTAGTAGGGCGAATGGATGAATGAAATCTGCTGACAGGGCAATTTCTTTTATTTTTGGGATTGATAGGTTCTTTTTGTATTTGAAGATCCGTCTTAGAGTTTAGTTGAGAGGGTATGATTGTGTTAGTGGTAGGAGGACCGGCATCGACCTCCTTGGTTTTGTTTGTTTTAGAAGGGCCACCACCGATGGGAAGGCCAGAGTTTCTAGGGACAGAAGTAGTAGAAGACATGACGGTAGGAAATTCGAGTAAGAAAATTTTACCGAGAAAGAGAGATTTGCAGAAGGAATCTAAGGAAATTCGAAGAAGAAGAGTTTTTAAAATTGAAAGATAAAAGTGATGAGTAGTGGAGAAGTTTATAGGCAGCAGAATTCATGGTCATCATTACCTTGAAAACTGGCATAATATTTGCCGAATCACAAGATAATACGTGTTTGGATCGTTAAATGCAAGGAGACGAATGTCTTTTCAAGTGTCAGAAATCATTCAGGAACTTTCCGGCCAAGAAAAGAGTTCTTATCCACTTTCCGGTAGCACAAAGTTTTGTCACCGGAAAGTAGGGAGACTATTTGTATGGGATAAAATTGATGAATGACAAGTGAATGCTCGACGAGTTGACTTGTGGAAGTAAAGACAAGTAAGATATGAGTCAGTAAATAGCTGGTACCAGTTACGAATATGTGACCGCTGCTGAATAAGTTCAGCATGCCTTGGGACCGGGGACGAAGGTCTAAGGAGGATACCGGTTGGAAAAGACAACATTAAATGAGCAGCCGCTATAAAAAATCTTTGCATTAATGCCCAACTATTATGCAGCCATCAAGAGGGGTCTTATTCATAGTAAAGAAGAGCTTTATTTGAGGATCTTGTCTCCTTGAATTGAGCTATAGATAGGCAAATTTGTACTCATTGTAGGACATGAAAAATTATCCGTATACAAAAGGCACACATCTGCTCTTATTCTATTAAAGAACACTCTGTCTTTATATTTTTTATATTGCTCTTATTATTATTATCGGAGAAGCTGAGCCCACAGTCAAGCTTGTATTTTCTTCAAGTTTGTTTAATTTATTTCTGTTCTTAGCTATTTTATATTATTGGATCAAATTAATTCATGTATCTTTAAATCATGTTACAGATTCAACTGTACCGTTTTATAGGTAAACAAAATAATTCATATTTCACTAAAGGTATTCCCCTTTCCTATTCACCGGTTCAACCCCTTCCCCCACCCTTTAAAAAATTAATAAAAAAAGAAAAAGAAAAGGACCCAAAGTCTAGGGCATACACATTTGTGAATTGGCAGCACCCTAATAACCAAAGAACTTAGCAGCCATAACGTGTTAGTGCCATTTAATAACTTTGACTTATTTGATGTTTGGATACGCGTGAAAGGGAACAGAAATCTTGTAAGGAAATTTCCCAATTTCAGTATAGACGAGAACAAGATTCCCTTTAATTTATAGATCGAATCTGCATATGTTAAAATTGAAAATTTTCATAGCTGAAAATATCGTGAAACTTCTCATTCCCCCAAACCGAACTCGCACTGAAGAGAAATATCTACAGTTCAAAGCATCTTCAATTTCTCTTCTTTTAATTATTATAAAAAAAATAATGTCTAAGAAAATATTATTATTTTTCCTCATTCTTCTGGCGTACTCACTACATCAGAAGAGGTGCATTTGGCATTTGCATTATTTGTATCCTCCTCCCCCACCCTCCCCCTCTGCACCCCCACTCCATAGAGAGAGTGCGGTCCACTTTATCGAATCTAGCCAATCTGAAATATCAGAAAGGTCGCTTTTTTGGAAACTTTTCTTCTGAAAATTAATTTTCTAGGAAAGCAAGAATGTGTCTAGAATTAAAATATAATAAAAATTTGTGAACCATATGTTACAATACAATAAACAAAGTTCGAGAAAAGAATAGAACATTCTATTTCCATGCAATTACCAACACAAAGTTTCATTAAAGTATTCTTCAACATCCTTTCAGTAGGAAAGGCTGAAATTTTTGTGGGGCAACTTTTAAATAAGATCGTTATAATTCTCAGTTAGGAGATAAGTTGCATTTTCAGCTGCATTGTTTAGGTTAAAATTTGTCTCGGTAAATGATGTATAAGTTCTTACAAATTCCAGAACAAGGGTTCCCACAGAAGGCAAAATCTAGACAAAGTACATGCAATAAACCAATCGTGAGTGAATTAATTAAAAAATGTAATGTTGATTAATGAAGTCTGGACTCTAGAAAACTTAATAGTATTCATGATCGAACTTGAGAATAATTTAGGCATTTAATTTGTTAGCGATATACGGACTATCGATGAGTCACAATCCTAATACTCGACCCAATTGGCCAACTTAGACCTTTAGAAGAAAAAAGAATGTTGCAGAAATTAGAGGTGTCAATAGTTCGGTTTTACCGGTTATTTTGTAAAATATGTACCATACCAATTTTTCGGTTATTCTATTTTGTATAGTCAAAATTAGACGTTTCGAAACCGTCCCAATCATCTCGCTTTTTCTTCGGTATCGGTACGGTTCGGTTAATTTTTGGTATTTTTAAAAAAATATCACGTAAGAGTCGCTTATAGAAGTTAGAGCGCGATAATATACTTACTTACTTAGGACTTCGGCAAAACTCTCTAGATATTTTTATAGTGTAATAGACAATGAATTAAGAGAATATGAAAGAATTCCCACTATTCTACTTTTGTGTAAGAGAAATTGAGCAAAGACAAAAGAAATATAGATCACATGAGTTAGAATATATTAATCAAGAATGAACTCAAGAATAGAGTCTGTTAGAAGAAGTATACAATAAAAAAAATCTAAATTATACGAGCAGAAAGATATTCAACACCATATGGTTTACTATTCAAGATCGTTGGAATACCTGCAACTTGTTACTCAAGATGATAGCTAGAACCAATTTAGTTTCAATAGGAGTGGCATAATAGTTTGAAAGTTGAGACCTTGGGCTTTAATTACTTGTCGGTGAATGACTTGCAAACATTTCCATGATCACAAGGCCCCAGGAAAAAATTAATATCTTGTTATCTTAATATATAAAATATATTTTTCTTATATAAAATTATTTGAGACGGTTCGGTATTTTTTGGATTTACTTTTATAAAATTAAAAAGTTATTTTAATTATTGGTAAAGTTATAGTTTTATATAAAAACTTATAATTTTATTTAAAAAAACTGATAATCGGTTGGTATAGTTTAGTTGGGCCAATTTAATCTTCTTTAAAGATTCATCGACACCGCCTAAGAGAAATTGTGTTGATTTTAGCTTCTTTTGGAGGACGGGAATGTGTTGTTGAAGACACAATGGACATTAGAAGTCTTGTGGAGCAAAATAGAAGATTCTAACACTAGACTTTGCTTTGCTATCATACCGACAATTTCAAGTTGTGTAGGATTATGGAGAAGCAGAGGTGGAGAAGTCGAAAGAAGAAGACAACAAAAGAAAAAGGACAATATTAACTCTGGAGTGTATATTGTGTAATAAAGACTATGCTCATCGAACGACGTATAATGGGTAGGTTGCAGTCCTTTCATTCCTAAATAGATGTTTCTATTTGGAGTTTTGAAAATAAAAAGATTCTAAGGTGTGTTTTATTCAAAATGTTTTTCTAAAAAATAATTTTATGAAAAATGAGTGATTTTATAATTTATTTTTTATTATTTGGTTGTTGAGTGGAATACTTTTTTCGGAAAATATTTTTTAATGTTTGATTAGAGAATAAAAAATATTTTTTAAGTCCTCATGTTTTCTGTGCTCTCCTCTCCTCCTTCCCTCTCTCCCCTTCCAATTACCCAACGTTTTTAGGACTCTATTTTGTTCATGAATTTAATTATTCTTCTAAAAATTCACACAAACCCAAAGGAATTAATGTGTTGCATTAACTTTTTAAGCAAATATAACGTTGAAATTTGTGCTCCATAACTAAAAAGAAAATACTCTTTTTTTTTGTTCAAAAGGAAAATACTCTTTCTACAGCATGAAAATAAAGTACTTATTTTGTTGGAATGAAAGAAAATACTTTTTCTACGTCATGAAAAGAAAATACTTATTTTATTAAAATGAAAGAAAATACTTTTTCTACATCATAAAAAAAAAAACTTTCATTTTTGAAATTACTACATCATTTTGTTGAAATGAAAGAAAATATTTTTTTTTACATCATGAAAATAAAGTACTTTTTTTGTTAAAATAAAAAAAATACTTTTTTTATATCATGAAAAGAAAAATACTCATTTGTTGAAATGAAAAAGAAAAGTACTCTATTTATGACATGAAAAGAAAGTACCATTAATAATATTTCTATTTAGGGTGGGGGCGGAT
>MCJB01003558.1:204458-228356 GCA_002018475.1 Nicotiana obtusifolia | reverse complement strand
TATATATATATATATATATATATATATAAAATTATAAAAATACGAATAATTTATATAAATGTTATGTGACAAAAATATTCCTAAAATATTAACGTACTTTTACAATATCCCTTAACATTTAAAATATCAGACACAATTTAATGTACGAAGATGTAAAAGGCATATTTTATTAATTAAGAGTCCAAATAAAATTGACATATGTTGGTGTCAGCGTTTGCTTCAAGCAACTTACATGGTATTGTAATTAATGTAGGAAACAAATTCGAATTTCATTATAACTAAATTCAAGATAATTAATAGTCCTACTCAACTAAAACAATAGCTATTGCTTCGAATCCAATATTCCTTATTATAGTCATCTTATTTTCATTAAGGTTTAATTTTTTTTTATTTGAAAAAGGTTTAATTTGTGGTATGTGAACATAGTTTTGATTCCAGTGAGAGACTTTCATTGCAAAACATAGAGGCTAAGTTGAATTCAAGGAAAATTTGAACCGAGCCAAAAAGAGAATTTTTGGTTATAAGTATATTTTGCTCATCGTAAGATAAAAATTATATAGGCAAAGCAATTGGAGGACGCTCTTTTGAAAAAAAAATCAAACGCCACCTGTTGGTGGGGGCAGACGGATCTAGAATTTAAAGTTTATGGGTTCATAATTTCAAATTAATACTATGTAATAATAATTATTTTCACCGTTAGATAATTTATATAAATATGTAATGAATTTCTTATTATAAATATAGAGTCCACACAAGAGTTACTGAGTTCCCGAAATTCATATTCAATGCTCTAGGTCTGCCGCTGGTCGGGGGTTAAGGCATCACCCCGGCCTATAGATTATCAAAGAGGAATAACATGTGGAGGAGTAGTATGCTTCCTCTATTTTTATTTGCTTCATTTAATGTTCATGTCGGATGATTCTTGCTACTTCCAGTAAATTTTTGCTGCAAGCTTTCTTTATGATTTCTTTTTTAATTCCAGATTTTGATTTTGCTAGAGAATCTATGTTGATAGAATATGAAAGTTCACCATGTCGCCATGAATTTTTGTATGAAATATTTTTTTTTCATTGTTCTTTTTTCTTTTCTTCTAACTTCAAAGTTCAATCTATGTGTATTCACATGATTTAAAAAGGCAATTTCATATTGGATAAAGTCATAATATGCAACTTGTGACAAACATATGTCAACTTTGTAATTGCTCAAACTGCAAGATCCGTTACATAAATTAATATTGGGGAATTGTTAAACTTTTGCTGTAAGGCTAGATGGTCTTAAAATATTTTTCTTATGTTTCCTTTTACTACCTTTTTTTTTTTTTGGTTAAACTGTCAAAATTTTATCTAACCAAACTATAAGTATTTACAACCGCTAACTCAATTGGACTTTAGAGCTAGACCCTATCTAATAACTATATAAACAAACAGATCAAACATTTTCCTGCTACTAATAGTACCTAGCCTTTGTTGTTTACACTTACAATCAACTCAAACAAGCTAGGGAAGTTATGTAGCCTTTCTAATTTCTTTTGCCATTTGAATTACTCTGCCCTCTGATGCGCAAATCCAATACAATGTCTTTAATCCTCTGAGTGCAGGCAGTCATCTTACCTTGAAATCTCCTATGATTTCTCTCTGCCCAGGTGTGGTAGACCACTACTGCAAATAGAAACACTAGCATATCACCTTTGACTTTGCTGGTAGCCCTCTTTGTCATCCATAAAATCTCCTCATCCATGCTTCCAATCTGGTGTCTTTCTCCTATCCACTGCAGTAATGTAGCCCAGATAGTTCTAGAGTAATCACATGCAAACATCAGATGTTCCATTGTCTCCTCAATATTCTTTTCACATAACACACAGTCACTTGTTACTGATATTTTCCATTTTCCTTAATCGATCAGCTGTGGCTAATCCTTGATGTAATGCCAGCCAAAGTATGAACTGATGTTTTGGCAATGCTTTGGATCCTATGGTTAATCTTTTCCAGGGACTCTTCTGAATCGAGGCCTTGTCGCAATATAGAGCTGCTTAATGCTGAATTTTCCTTGCTTATAATAGTTGTTCAAAGCAACAGCGGGACTATTTTGGATGAACCAGTCCCTAGCATCAAATATCTTCCTAACAAGCAAACAAGCCTGCTTAGGAGTGACCATAGTCATGATATTTTGATCTTTAATGTAGAAGCTATGGATCCACAGATGAATCCTTCTTTGCATTTATAGCCTGCAACAGCTTGCATAAAGCAGCCTTATTCCAGGAGTGAATATCAAGAACATTTAGTCCACCTGCTGACAAATGGCATACAAATTGTATCCCAAGCTATTAAGGCCCTCCAAGATGGTTCATTGCTTCCTGTCCACAAAAAGGTTCTGCAGGCTGTAACAATTAGTTTGATGATCTTCTTTAAAGCTACATGCGCCCAGTATATCTGCATTTCAAATACCACATTTTAAAGTAGCTGAAGCCATTCACTGTATGAGAGGAATTTAGTAGTTCAACAGTTGAGTCTGGCAGTGATCTTTTGAATCAATGGAATACAATGTTGTATAGTTAGTTTCTTAGAAGACAAGGGTACTCCAAGATCTTTAAATGGTAGTGTCACGCCCCGACCTAAAGTAGCGCAACCGGCGCTCAACAGAGTTACCCCGGTTGAGTAAGCGTGCACAGTGCCGTCTATCCAACTCACCCATGAATAAAGAGAAGAATACATTTCACTAATTAGACAGTAAGAGGTCATGCACCAGTTCATTTCCATTAGTTACTTTATTAACAAGTCCCCAAAACAGTATATTATACAACTATAGTTAAAATGGAACAGATGATACGATTACAGAATTTTTAGTTTAACCTTCCCAAAAACGGATACAGCCCACACTATGTCTACGGAGCCTCTAACAGAAATAAAAGAGTGCTACGACAGTGCTGACAATAAGGTCCTGGCTATACCTTAAAACACTTTGTACAAAGGACAAGAGATACAGGACCCCGAAATGAAGTGGGGCTCACCAAGTCAGTTGAGGAGAGGGTGTGTTGCTACCACTGATCAATACTACCTATTATGGAACCACCTGCATTCATTAAAGATGCAGCGCCCCGGCAAAAGGGACGTTAGTACATATGGAATAGTACTAATATGTAAAACTAAACACCATCTCAATAGAACGGATAACAGTAAACGGAGAAGAAAACATGAAATCAATAAGAGACTTAAATAGTATCAAGGTGTCAAGTCAGGGAAAAGTAAATTTCAGTATTTTAAGTTGGGAGATCTTTAGCACCGATACACCATCGTGTTTTAGCACGGAGTCTGATCTCAGCCCGATCGACTAAGCCGTCTCATCTCGAGATATCCACTAACAATACCACCATGTGTGCGGCATGGTATTCAATCTCAGCCCGACCGGCTAAGCCGTCTCACCACAACGCCATGTGGGTCGACATCACATCACATCTTGCTAGCAACAATCTCATCCCATTCAAGGGGAAACATCTCAACACAAACACGGGGATTTACCCCTTAATAACTCCTACACCGGCACACGTAGTTTCGGGGTTAGGTTTTTTGACCTATCCTTCCTCGGTGACTAAACGATACTCCCATAGCATTTATTTTTAAAAGGATTCATAACTCATTTCAACATCTTGTTCTCGCCTATTTGTTTCATTGGCACTAATGGCCCAAAATATATAGTCATTGTTGGCACGTTGGTCGTATTTCATATTCTATATTTACTGTTTCACTTTCAAACATCACACAGATTGTCAACAACAAACATTTCTATTCAAGACTTTAAATACACATTTGAGAAAATAACCAAATTAAGGGTCTTAGGCACATGTGATTTCTTACACAATTCGATATACTAGTTTTCATTAGAATCACGTTTTCAAATCATAACATATTAACACACAGCCCATGCTTAATCACCTTCTCAAATAGTAACTCACATAACAAGAACATTTGGAATACAAATTGAACGCATATATCTTTTGACACAAGGCTTATTCGAAACAATCAATTTATAATGAGCAACACGGGACTTACAAGGATATTGTGGGGTTCAATTCTAAGAGAATAATTTAGCCAACATACCTCGTTTTGAGCTTCCTTAATTCACTACACCGTTCCGGAAATCCTAGCAACTTTGATCTATTTATAGATATAGCAAAATTGAACACAAATTAGGGAGAGTTCATGTTTTCAGCTCATTTGAGCATTTTATCAAACACTAGGTGGGTATTACTATTTCTAGCTTCTCCTATAGAGGATTTCCTTCACCGTACAACCCAAAGTTTACCCATTTGAGTTCAACTACCTTCCCACACCTCATGAATGTACATGCATGCATAAACAACAACCCTCATCCTCACAACCTTCTTCCTCATCATTCCCAAACAAATTTCGAAATTTAAGGTTAGGACTAGAATCTTACCTATTGGTTGAAAACCTTGTGAGCTTTCTTGTTGAATTTCAAGGCTTGAGCAAGATTTTGGATGAATAATTAGCATATGGATTTCACCTCTCACTCGAGGGCACTCCCTCTCTCTAAAAATACCAGATATTCCCTTCAAAAATGGTCCCTTACATCTAATTATCGATATAGGGCCGGGTTAAAAAGTTAAAAAATGGAAGTCCCAATGCAGATCTGCGGTCGCATACGCTTCTGCGGTCTGCGGAATGGACCGCATAATGGACCTCCAGAACTAGGCACTCCTGCCTCACTCTGCGATCAGTCTACGATCCGCAGACCTATTCTGCGGTCGCATAATGCGCCACAGAACTTTCCTTTGGAAATTTTTGGGTTGGATCTGCGATGGGTTGTGTGGCCCGCGAAATGATTATGCGGCCACATAATGGTCCAAGAATTTGCCCAAGTTTCTGCTTTAGTCTGCGGCAGATCTGCGGTCCGCAGATTAGTTTTGCGACCGCAGAATGGACCACAGAAATGCCCTGCACTTTCAAAAAAATTTTCAACTCCCCAACGCACTGTTCAACCCAAAAAGTTCAAAGCGCTCATCAATGCATTAGTCTACCTCGGCATCACGAAACCCCAGGTTTTAGGTAAAATTTTATGGGGCGTTACATCCTCCCCCGCTTAGGATCATTCGTCCTCGAATGAGGGTCGAAGTCCATCTTTAGCATCTATTGTCATTCAACTGTTACTTTACACACCAGCAGTCCCCAATTTTTTTTTGACTAACTTCCTAAATTTACAAATATTTTGACAGAGTTTCCCCTGTAACTGGGCCTATCCACCTGTCAGAGAATCCCATAAACCAACCCTAACAACACAACCACAACACAATGATGTAAAACAATATAGAAACAACACCAGCCACAACGTCAAAAATATTGCATTACCAAGAGGGAGTATCCTTAACATAAGCTGTATAGGGGAAATCATAATTTGCAGAAAATTAGCTCTTAACATCATGGATACAATTACATAGCTATTCAAATAAATTAGGATACTTCTTCTTCATCTCTTCCTCGGCTTCCTAGGTGGCCTCCTCAACTTGTTGGTTTCGCCATAGCATTTCCACGGAGGCAATCTCTTTATTCCTCAACCTCCGGACTTGCCTATCAAGAATTGCAATTGGAATTTCTTCATAAGTTAGTCCTTCATTAACCTCTATAGTCTCAACCGGAATAATAAGTGAGGATCTCCAACCACCTTCTTTAACATGGACACATGAAACACTAGGTGCACTAAAGACACTCTAGAGGTAGTTCCAACCTTTAAGCCACCTGACCGATCCTTTGAATGATTCTGTACGGTCCGACATACCTTGGAATCAATTTCCCCTTCTTACCAAACCGCATTACCCCCTTCGTAGGGGAAACCTTCAAGAATACCCCATCATCCTCTTGGAACTCCAAATCCCTATGATGTATGTCCGAATAGAACTTCTGATGACTCTGGTCTGTTTTCAACCGTTCTGTAATAATCTTAACCTTCTCTATAGCCTGATGTACGAGTTCTAGTCCTATTAACTCCGCTTCCCCAATCTCGAACCATCCAATGGGAGATCTACATCTCCTACCATATAGAGCCTCGAATGGTACCATCTAAATGCTTGCATGATAACTAATATTTTAGGCAAATTCTATGAGCGGCAAATGATCATCCCAACTGCCTTTGAAGTTAGAAACACAAGCGTGCAACATATCCTCGAGCGCCTGAATAGTCTGCTCTGCTTACCGTCGGTCTGTGGATGGAAAGTTGTACTAAGATTTACCTGAGTACCCAACCCTTGCTGAAATTCCTTCCAAAAGTTAGCTGTGAACTGTGCCCCTCCAATAAGAAATGATGGAAACTGGAGTGCCATGTAGCCTGACGATTTTCGTGATATACAACTAAGCATACTGTTCCGCTGTATAGGTAGCCTTAACAGGTAAAAAGTGTGTTGATTTCGTGATTCGATCCACAATCACCCAAATCAAGTTGAACTTGCAAAGAGTGCGAGGTAGTTCTACCACAAGGTCCATATTGATCATCTCCCATTTCCACATCGAAATTTCTATGTTCTGTGCCAACCCACCGGGCCTTTGGTGTTCGGCCTTCACTTGCTAACAATTTGGACATCTTTCCACAAAGTCCACTACATTCGTCTTCATATCATTCCACCAATAAACTTCCTTATGATCATGGTACATCTTTGTAGAGCCCGGGTGCACGGAATACCTAGAAGTGTGAGCCTCGGTCAAGATTCTTTCCCGGAGACCATCCACGTTTGGAACTCATAGTCGCCCTTGGTACCTTAGTGTACCATCATCCATGCTAAGAGAAAAGGCCATGGTCTTAAGTTTATGAATCCCCTCCTTCAATTGTACCAATAATGGGTCGTGGTACTACTTTTCCTTGACTTCCACAACAAGCGATGATTCAGCCCTAATCACTCCTCCTTCACTAGAATCTGCAAGAAGAACTCTCAAACTAGCCAACCGATGAACCTCCTTGGCCAACGGCCTTTGATATGCCTCCAGGTGAGCAAAATTACCCATAGATTTCCGGCTAAGAGCATCCTCTACAATATTAGCCTTTCCCGGATGATATAGAATATCGATGTTGTAATTCTTGAGTAATTCAAGCCATCTTCTCTGTCTCAGATTCAATTCCTTCTGTTTGAAAATGTATTGAAGACTCTTATGGTCCATGAATATATCCAAATGGACCCCATACAGATAATGACGGAAAATCTTCAATGCCAATACCACCGTCGCAAGCTCTAAGTCATGTGTTGGATAGTTCTTTTCATGATTCTTGAGTTGCCTAGAAGCATAAGCTATCACCTTGCCATGTTGCATTAATACACACCCAAGTCCGACTCTTGAAGCATCAAAATATAGCACAAACCCATCTGTACTGTCTGGTAGAGTCAACACTGGTGCCGTAGTCAATCTCGATTTCAACTCCTGAAAGCTCCTTTCACAAGTATCTGATCATTGGAACTTAACCGCCTTCTGTGTCAATTTGGTCAATGGAGAGGCAAGGGTAGAGAACCCATCCACAAACTTCCTGTAATATCTAGCTAAGTTAAAAAATTGCGAATCTCAGTTGGGGTAGTAGGTCTAAGTCAATTCCTCACCGCTGAAATCTTCTGAGGACCGACCTTAATTCCTTCTCTGGAGACGACATGGACCAAGAATGTGATAGATTCAAGCCAAAATTCACATTTTGAAAACTGCGCATACAACTAGTGTTGATACAGGGTATGCAAAATTGCCCTGAGATGATCGGTATGGTCCTCTCGACTGCGTGAATATACAAGGATATCGTCAATAAACACTATCACAAAGAGTTAAGGGACATCTTGAAAACTCGGTTCATATGATCCATGAAAGCTGCCGGGGAATTTGTTAGACCAATAGACATTACCAGAAATTCAAAGTGCCAATATCAAGTCCTGAAAGCTATTTTCGGAATATCCTGCTCCCTAATCTTCAATTGGTGATACCCAGATCTTAAAATCGATCTTGGAGAAGTACTTAGCACCTTGCAATTGGTCAAACAAGTCATCTATCCTTGGTAATGGGTACTTATTCTTGGTCGTGACCTTGTTGAGCTGCTGATAGTCAATACACATTCTCAGCGACCCATCTTTCTTCCTTACAAAAAGGACTAGTGCGCCCCAAGGCGACACACTCGGCCGGATGAAACCCTTCTCTAAAAAACCCTTCAATTGTTTCTTTAGCTCCTTCAATTCTGTCGGTGCCATTCTGTAGGGCGGAAAAGATACAGGTTGTGTGCCTGGCATCACATCATCCTAAAATCAATCTCCCTATCTGGTGGGATCCCAGGGAGCTCTTCCGGAAAGACCCCTGAAAATTCATTCACAACAGGAACGTGCTTAAGTGTAGGTGCCTCAGCATTGGTGTCCGTAACTCGGACCAAATGGTAAATACACCCCTTGTCAATGATCTTCGTGGCCTTAAGGTAAGAAATAAACCTACCCTTCGGCACCACATCATCCCCCTTCCATTCAATCACTGACTTATCTAGAAATTCAAGCCTAACAGTTCTGGTTCGACAATCAAGCTTAGCAAAACATGAATAAAGCCAATCCATCCCCATTATTACATCAAAATTAACCATCCCCAATTCAACGAGATCGGTCATGGTGTCCTGACCACGCACCGTGACAACACAATCCCCATAAACCTGTGCGGCCATAATAAACTCACCAACCGGAGTAGATACAGAGACCGACTCATGGAGCAGTTCCGGTTCTATCCTAAATTCCATAGCAACATAGGGAGTGACATAGGACAAAGTGAATCCGGGATCAATAAGAGCATACACATCATGAGATTGGAAGGTCAATATACCTGTGACAACATCTGGAGAAGCCTCTGAACCCTGGAGACCCTTCATAACATAGAAACAGTTGGGTCCTCCCAAACTCTATGTACCATCCCTAGCTGCACCACGCCCTGCGGATGTTGGGGTGCCTCGAGTTGGAGGAGGTGCTGCGGCTGTAGTAGCTGCAGAACTGGCTGGCTGTGCTGTACCCCTACCCATGCTCTGGTGAGACGAACAACAATCCCTCTGAATGTGACCCATCATACCACACCTGTAGCATATGGGCTGGTCCATGAAGCAGGCCCCAAAGTGCATCTTCCCGCACCTAGGGCATGGAGGCCTCCGTTGCTGCTGAAATCTCTCACTAGACCGACCCTGCTTGTAGGATCCCATGTTGCCCTGGATGGGCCTAAAACAGCTCCTCTGCTGCTGACTGGGTCCCGATGGTTGCGCACTGATTGAAGACTCAGCAAAAAATTTTCCCTGATGACCTTCCCCTGAATGCTGACCTATTACCACCACCAGCGAAGTTTGCCTGCGGAACAGGCCTTGCTGCTATTTTCACGCTCCATTCTATTCTTCAATTTGCGGGTCTCTATGGCTTGAGCAAATTCCACCATCTTACAATAGTTCATATCAGATTTTAATGCAGCCGTAGCGGCCTCATTAATAACCAAGTGGCTAAGGCCCTGCACAAATCGGCGCATTCTAGCCTCCATAGTGGGCAACATGTAGATGACATATTTGGACAAGCGCACGTATTTCATATGATACTCCTACACACTCATGCTACCTTGCTTCAGGCTCTCAAACTCGGCGACATGGGCTGCCTTAGTCTCAGCAGGTAAGAAATGATCAATAAAAGCATCGGCAAAGTCACTCCACCTCGCCGGAGGGCTCCCCTCCTCACGGGAGTTCTCCCAAATCTCAAACCAAGAATAGGCCACCCCTTTCAGACGGTAGGAGGCCAGCTCTGATCCTTCCGTCTCAGTAGCACGCATAAGTCAGAGGGTCTTGTGCATCTCGTCAATAAAGTCCTGGGGGTCCTCCTCAGGATTAGTACCTGTAAACACTGGAGGATCCACCTGGAGAAACCTGTTCACCCTGGAACTAGTGGAATCCCCTGGCTGACTAGAAGAAGTGGGTGCAATATTTGATCTTTGGGCCTAGGAAGCCACTATCTGAGCCAAAATCTCTATGGTTTCCCTAAGATCCCCATCAGATACATCGGGACCGGAAGCTGGGGCTGGAGGTGGAATTTGGAATATCGGTTGGTGGGATCGTTGCACCCCCTAGGTGTAGGGACAGGTGCGGTCTGATCAGTTGTAGTAGAATCAGGCAGTGTAGTAGTTGGGCGAATATTTTCACCCCTCGGGTGCTCATCCGCATCATCAAGTAAAGGATCAACCGCCACTCCTGGGGGTGGCATTGGCTCCTTGTCCAGTTCTTTCTTTCTTCCTAGGTGCCATATATTGAAAATTAAGGCAATGCACGAGTTAAAGGAGGAACAATATTACAATCAACTTTATCGCACGATCTAGAACGTCAAAGAAGGGTATTATTCCTAAATGTCCAAGTAGCCTCCTCATTATAGATGTGGTCGACACACACCGATAAGAAGGACTCTACTAGATATGGCTATGAGACATCTTAGGACACTTTAAAACCTGGCTCTGATACCAAGTTTGTCATGCCCCGACCTCGGGGAGCACAACCAGCGCTTAATAGAGTTACCCGGGTCGAGCAAGACTGCACAGTGCCGTCTACCCAACTCACCCATGAATAAAGAGAAGAATACATTTCATTAATTAGACAGTAAGAGTTCATGTGAATAACACCAGTTCATTTCCATTAGTTACGTCATTACCAAGTCTCCAAAGCAGTACATTGTACAATCATAGTTAAAGTGAAACAGATGATACGATTACAACATTTTTAGTTTAACGTTCCCAAAAAAAGATACAACCCACACTATGACTATGGAGCCTCTAACAGAAATAAAATAGTGCTATGATAGTGCCGGCAACAAGGCCCCGGTTATACCTCAAAATGCTATGTATAAAGGACAAGAGATACATGACCCCGATATGAAGTGGGGCTCACCAAGTCAGTTTTATGAGGAGAGGGTGTGCTGCTATCACTAATCAATACCATCTGCTATGGAACCACCTGCATCCACTAAAGATGCAGCACCCCCGGTAAAATGGACGTTAGTACATATGGAATAGTACTAGTATTTAAAACTAAACACCTTCTCAATAGAACAAGTAACAGTAAACGGAGAAGAAAACATAAAATCAATAAGAGACTCAAACAGTATCAAGGTTTCAAGTTAGGGAAAAGTGAATTTCAGTATTTTAAGTTGGGAGATCTTTAGCATTAATACACCATCGTGTTTTAGCACGAAATCCAATCTCAGGCCGACCGGCTAAGCCGTCTCACCCCGAGACATCCACTCACAATACCACCATGTGCGCGGCATGGCGTTCGATCTCAGTCCGATCGGCTAAGCTGTCTCACCATAATGTCGTGTGGGTCGACATCACATCACATCTCGCTAGCAATAATCTCATCCTATTCAAGGGGAAATATCACACATTAACACGAGGATTTACCCCTCAATCACTCCTACACCGGTACGTGAAATCCATCTATCACTGGAGCCTTATCATTTGGCAAGTCTTTAAGGGCCTGGTCAATGTTCTCCTCTGTTACTTGTGCATTGAGTAGTTGTTGCTACTCCGTGGTAAGACAATGCCCATTTCTGGCTATATAATATCAACGCAAGGAAGTTCAGTAGCTGAAGTGCCTAAGAGTGTTTGAAAGAAACCTCTAAATTCTTAATCTATCAATACTAGACCAGTCACTTAAGCCCTTGGTCATTACATAAATATGCAATTCTCTCCTAGATTTTCTGGCCTTCAAGTGAGCATGAAAGAATTTAGTGTTCCGATCACCTGCTTTTATCCACATTGCTCTGGATCTCCTTGTTCATTTGTTGTGTCTTTTCTTTTAGCCTCTGCAACTTCGGCCAAAGTGAGTACATGGTATGCTCCTATACTTGTTGATTCCACACCTCATGAACAGCCCCTTCAAACTCCTTATGATTTAGCAACACATTATATAGTTTAAAAGGCTTTGGCAGGTGAGTTTTGGCTACATCAATGTTGATAATAATAGGGGAATGGTCAGATACTCATGGCATTTCAAAAACAGCCTCTAGGCTACTGTATTGTGTAAGACAAGAAGCATTCTGCAAAAGCACAATCAATATTGCTATATATTCTACTCTCTGCATCCCTTTTATTACACCATGACGATTGACAGCCTTTCCTATTCAACTGCCCCAATCCAGTGTCCTTTATGCATTCTTGAAAGTCCACAAGTTCAGCTTGATGCGCATGTTGCCCATTGATCCGATCATTAACAGACAACACATTGTTGAAGTCACCTATGACTAGCCAAGCCTCATGCATATTACTATGTATTTGTCTGAGTTGTTCCCATAGATCCCTCCTTTCATTTATATTGTTCTTCCCATATACAAATGTTATGCAATTTGAGAATTGTGATCCCTTATCCTTCACTTGGCAGTGTATCAATTGAGTAGTTACCAGAAGTATATGGACCTGCAGCATGTTTTCCTTCCAAAAGAGCCAGACGTTCCCATTGTTACTTATAGCTTCATTTGAGTACACTTTTTAGTCTTTACAAAACTTTCCTCTAACTTTGCTAACACTCTTAGGCTTTATCTTTGTCTCAAGGCAGTCTAGTAAAGTGATCTTATGTTTCAGCAAAAAAGCCTTGAGTTCTTTATGCTTAAAGGGCTTGTTCATCCCTCTTATATTCCAGGAGCTTATTATCATGGCGGATTTTCCTCATTGAGGCCAATCCCTTCAGTCACCTTGTCAGTGTTGCTATCTTCTTGTATTCTCAATGGACTGTATCTGTTGCTCCTCAGCATATTCTCTAAATCAGCATCAGTTAGGGCTCCTTTCTGTTGTGTATGTCCTTGAGCTTTCATCATTTGCTTCCCTCTAGATTTTTGTTGTGGTTGTATTTCCACCTCTTGCTCAGTAATTAGCTATTTGCTTGAGTTTCCTGTTTTTTCTGTAGTTGTTCAGGATTCTGTTCCTTCTGCACTTGTGTTTGCTCAGTAAAAGGTTTCACTCTCCATTGGGCAGTAGGTTGTTTTCTATGTTGCTGCTTAGCTGCTTTCACCTGCTTCTGCTGTTTATCATTTTTCTCCAAGTTGCCTTTGTTTTCAATGATTTTCTTCTATTGAATCACTGGTGGAGCCTTCACACAATTGTTAGCATGTTGGCCTATTTGAAAACACCCCTCACAGAAAGAAGGTTTCCATTCATAATCAAGGGCTTGTTCTCTATATTAGCCATCTACTTCTTCAATGAGCATTGTATCTGGTAACTCGTGAGATATATCCATTTCAACAAGCATACGCGCATAGGAAATTCTAGCCCCCTGACTGTAAGTTTATCCGAACATATAGGTTTTCCTAAATAGCTGGTTATATGTGCCAGATTCTCCTTTGTCAAGAATTGAATTGGTAATCCTGGGAATATGACTCAAATTGGCACAGTTCGTGTCATTTCTTTACTCATCTGGAAATTAGGCTCCCATTGCTTCAATATCATGGGTCTATTATGATATATATATGGACCTTGTTTCATAATTTTGTTCTTGTCTTCCTCAGAGCTAAATCTAAATATAAAATACTCATCATTATGTAGGAATACCTATGGTGTAGTGATAAAATTCCACACACCATACACAACTTTTAGCATTTTTTTGAAGGAGGGAGTTCCACCCAGCACATACTCAGTTAGCGTTGTTTTCCATTTCTGCGTTTACTCTGCCACTTCAGCTTAATTCAGTCGCACAATGTTAACTCCTTCCTTCAATATTGCTAGATAGTATTCCAATTGCAGCCCATGTTGCTAAGAATTATTTCCTTTGACCACATCAGCTAGAGTCGGCTATGGTCAACTAGGGTTTGCTCGTTGTACTGAGAAAGTCAGCTTCCTTGCTGTTTTATTGACATCTACCTCTGCTAGTTTGGGATTCTCCACTTCGACACATTTTGAAGCTTGCATGACGGTTGGTGCACTTCCCATTCCAGTCATCCAGTGGGCCAGTTGCATCTGACCTATCATTTGTGGTACCCCTGATTCCGGTGTTACCATTCTACCTCCCTCATCCGTCTTCAGTATTGTAGGCGGTGCAATTATCAGTGATTTCCATCGGGCCATCGTTGTTATGCGTACGTTAGCTCTCCCTGCTTAACGTGCACCTTCAGAGCTCAGGCCATTCCGAAGAATCCTTTCCTTTTACTACTTTAAATAGTAATGATTTTTCATTATTGGAAAAATATTACTCAATTTGTTCTAATTTATGTGGCTACGCTTAATTGGAAATATAATTTAAGAAAGTTAAAAATATACTAAAATTTATTCTAAAATAAGTCATAGATATTTGTGCACTATAAATCATCTCATTAAGGGTAAAATGATAAGTTTATAATTAAAATATTTCTAAATATAAAAATGTGTCCTTTTTTTAATGAACTAAAAAAATGTGCAATATAAAATGGAACAAAGCAAGTATATTATTCTAAAAATATGAATATGAAAAAGAATTTTAGATACAATCCAATTTTTATATTTGTGTTACTCAATATTACATACTCAAAATCTAGAAATAAGTCCACTCTAACACAAGTATCAAATTTAAAATATTTATAATATTTAACTCAAAACATACGCGTTTATTAACTTAAATAAATATTTTCAGAATAGTTAGGGGCTACACGTGCGAGGCACGTGAAATAGAGATTAGTTATTATAAAAGTACGAATATTTTAAGCTAAATGTTGAATGACAAAAATATTCTTGAAACGTTGATCGACTTTTATACCATAAAATATTTATAGAATTTAGTGATATAATTGTAAAATCACCCAAGGACGAAAGGGGAGAAAATATTAAACGAAGTGATTTCCCGTAATAATTCTATTTCAAGTATTCCTATTCCTACTTCTTATAAGAGGGAATAGCAGGCAGGACCCCGTCAACATGCCTGCCTGTCATGGGGCATTCTTGGTGTTCATGAGTTTTCTTCTTTAATACTATTGTACATGATTGCATAATATATGTACTTTCCCTTGCTTGGACAGATAAACCAGATAAACGTTATGTTTTGGAGAGATATAGTGTAGAGTACATTTTCTCTTAGATGTGGGCCCCGTAACACCATCTTGTCACACGTAATTCTCAAGACACGTACTACAAACTTGGTCCCCATTTGAGTTTTCTATTTTACGCATAACTTATTGCAGAATAGTTCATTTCCTATTTATTTAGTTTATAACCTCTTGGATACATGTGGCTATTTAAGGTCATAGGAAAAGCAAGTTTAATTGTAAAAAACACAAAAATAGAACAAGGACCAGAAAAGATAGTAAGGCTCGCGTAAACAAAAACTTAGGCAACCAACCTTACATAGACAAAAATGTAAAATTTTGTTCTATTTGAGTAAACTTGTCAACTCCAATAATCTAAAAATCTTTTTAGAAATTATTTTTATTACCTAATATCTCATTTTTGTGTAAAGGTCTATAACATAGTTAACTGAGATTTAGAATGATCAAAATTTAAAAAGAAAAGAAAAAAAAAATTATTTTCGGAAAATGTCATCCTTTTCTAATATCTCAATTTGCTTGAAATTAAGAGACTGAAAAAAAATCAAGGAAGGAGCATATAATTCAATGAGGATTCCATCTTCACCGGAGAACAATTATCACTAGGTTCTTGCATCAATATTTATACCGATAATTTCTCATTGGTCTAACTGTTATAAATCATTTTTGTTCAATTTGAACATGATATTTCAGTTGTTGTGATCTAAGGAATAACTTTAAAAAGATCATCACTTCATATACAAGTAAAACCACAAAGAGTAAACAATGTATAAATCAACCATATATGAAAATGTATTCCAAGTATTTTCAAAAAAGTTTTTGGTAATGACAAATAGAAAGGGGTATAGCATCTTAATTTTACTTACCAGGATTTATGAAGAGATCTAAACATTAAAGTGCTTGATTTTGTTAATGTTGTTGCCATTGTTAGGTACTTTTGAATCTTTTAAATTGTCTTTGGTTGAACATCTGGATGCGAAGTCGCCATTCAATATTAATAACATAATTGTCCTCGAACTATAGATTGAAGTAGACATAGGTATAAAGAAAAAGGTACTTCGGAAATGGAAAGCCAATGCAAGAAATATTTTCACAAATAGAAAGAAAAGTGATAATAAAGGCTAGTTTGATGATATTAATTTTCTCTATTCATAAGAAATTACTTTTTCATCCGATGCTTTGAACAAAAATGAAAGATAACTAAAAGAATTTGATAATCAAACGTTGAAAAGAAAGAAGTCTCAGCCAATTTATAAATGACGCAAAACAAAGTGGTAAAATAAAGGGGGACAATTTCATAATAATTCTTGGGTTGTTGCGCACAATCTAAAATAATTTTTTGGTTTGACTATCATATTTTTATTTGAAATAATATATAAAAACTGATGTTTGTTATGATGTTAAAATCTATATTGCGAGAACATGTAAGTTAGGTAGAAATCAGTTATGCTATTTAGCAAACATGATCATGAAACAAATTTCTTTTTTAATTTATTTTCAGGTAATAGTTGGTACCAACAAATATATGTTATTTTTTAATTAAAAAATTATGCGACATAACAAACATATACATTATATTTATCATTTAAAACTATACTTTTAAAAATTATCATTCGTAGTTATATTTAAATTTTATAGCAAATCCACCTGTAGTATTGAACACAAGAGATCAATTGCTACGAACTGAACTTAATTGGTTAGACTACCTGTTTAGTAAGCGGAGGTCTTGAGTTCGACTCTCAACTAGAGCATTTTATTGTTTTGTATTCTGTATTTTATCTTGATTTATATTCGTTATGCGAATGAAGAAAAAAAAACTTTTTTTAAGAAAATGCACGAATAAATACTCCAGCAAACTTTTCACACAAATTCACAAACTATTCTAGACAACTTTTCACTTGTCTAGAAAAGCTTTGGTTTGCCAAATTTCTGAAAGGCGCGTCTACGGTTGAGGTACTCATAATATATTTCTAGAATCTCTACAAAGCAGACATACTTATCAGGGGTTACGAATTGTCACGTTCAGTTCATTGTGATAGAGAATATAAAGGACAGCTCAATACATTAAATTTTTATTATGCGCGGGATTCAGGAAAGAGTTGGATTACAAAAATCTATTATACGTAATTTTATTTTCTATTTCTGTAAAAGGCTATTTTCATAGTTTGAACCTGTCACCTCCTGATCACATGACAGTAACTTTACCAATTAAGTCAAATTTGTCTTTTTATCTATTTAGGTTGTTGCCTTAGTGACAGAAAATGGAAAAGAAATGAAGAAGGAAATCAAAATCGAAAAACTACAAACTTGTCTTTTATCTATTTAGGTTGTTGCATTAGCTGTTTGAGGCTAACACATCAACCCACTTGGGTCTAAACAAGATGAAGACAAACAAAGAGCATTTAGCAAAAGCCAAAAACACGATTTAGCTTGATGAAGATACAAGTATGTCATGATTACGTACTGTTCCTTCAAACATCCGATTAAATTAATTAGAACAATACAAAGTAGCATGTCATTGCGTACTCTAATTATAACTTTGGAAACGATAATTGCCAAAGTGGACGGCCATTAGCTATACATCAACCAAAAGAAAAAAAAGGACGCATCATTATCAGTAAGATGGTGTTTCTCATCTCTCTGCCGAAAAATTGGACACTTTGGAAGTCTAAAAATCTTAATCACAAATAAATACTCACCGTCTCATTTTATATATAACATGATTACTCGTCAAACATCTGGACAACAACTTTAAAAACAACTTTTGTTTATTTAAATGTAAAATCTTTATGATTTAAAACATATTTGTTTTATCTATAGGTGAATATTATTTACAAATTTTGTAAAAATATAGATTTTTTGACCCTCATACTCTGAACTCCCCTTTAATTTTTGAATGGACGAAAGTTCCTCTATCTTCAAAAAAAGATGGAGAAAACTACTGATCATATTCACGGAGCAGCCATTAATTAGGATTAATAAAGTCTTATATATATCATATTATATCATCATATTTTCATATTATATCATACTAAAAGTAAGAAAAAACAAAGTTAAAAGTTGAATTACTAAAATAACCTTAAATTGTTGATGGACATTAATACCCATAAAATGTTGGACGTTTTAACCCATTCAACATATATTATTCCCTTGGCAATAACGTACAAAAACGAAAAATTCGTTATAATATTATTCATATTATACTTAAAGTGGGAATTAGCAATGAAGTTAAATGTTAAATTACTAAAATAACCTTAAAATGTTGTGGACAATAATACCCATAGATGTTGGACGTTTTTGCCCATCTATATATATAAAGTAGGGAATGAAAAAGCTGATGTGGCAGCTCTCCTCATCTGGAAATGCATTTATCTATTTTCTTAGATTTTTGAGCATGTAATACTATATATATATATATATATATATATACACACACCCCTCTCCTCATCTAGGAAACGCATTTATCTATTTGCTTAGAATTTTGAGTACCGCTTATTATAACAGTTCATTATTAGGAATTCTTGAAAATAATAAACTTTCTAATGCATTAAAGGGAGAGACTTTAATACTAACCCGTTACGATGATGTTTTGTTTTTCAAAAAAGTTCAGTTTCAAATTCCTATATATATATGTTTCCATGGAAGAGAACATATAGCTGCTAACTAATTGCTCCTCCTATACCTTTTTCTGTTTTTTCTACTTATGAGTTCTCATTATTTGCTTGTGCAGTTGTACGAGTATTTTATTTTATTTTTTATTTTTTTTAAATAGGAATTTGACCATCGGTAATTTTTTTTCTTTTGCAGATATTGGGTTTTGGGGATCTCACAGATATGCATTTATTTACTATTTCTTTGATGATCAATGTTCTCTATTATGTGATATGCTCTCCCTTAAAGAGTTATCATATTGTTTCATAAATTCACATAAGCATTCTGATCGTGTTCATATTTTAAGAGTCTGGGCATAAAACAAAATGCTATGGAATGCAGTCTTCAACTAGCGGAGCCGCAAAGCCAAAAATAGACTGCAAATATCCACATAAATTTTAGTATCCTTGAGTTCGCTTTGTTTTAGAATAGAAAATTGCTCTTCCTTATCATTTATATAAAGGGGGAAAAAAATAAAACAGTGTTCTATACTTCCATCAGAACAATAAAAGAAAACACATGATGTGCACTTTCGTAAGTTTAGTAGTAGAAAAATTATGGTTTTTCCATATTTCGTAAATAAACCATCTTATTTGGAAATTACGTCGAATATGCATAGTTGAAAGATTATTGTCCTCTGATTTGCTTCTTTTATGAGATTTTGGAGCACCTTTACTTATTTTGCGGAAAGAAAAATAAAAATAAAATAGAAATCCAAAGGGAAAAAAAAGGAAAGAAGAAGACAAGAGAATATAAAAGAAGTAAGATGGAAGTCAAAATTTATTTCCTCTTTTCGTTTCTTTTAATTATTATTTCTTTCTTTTCTTGTCAATAATTAGTATACGGGAAATTTGGTCGTTAACATCTTAATACTTCGATCATCATTCTTTTGCCATCGATCTAATATATCTATGCTCATCACTTAGTAATGACAATCTTAAAATGGTACAAGAAAAAAGAAAATTACTTTATTACCTTTCTGATCTTATTCTATTAACATTATTACAAGTAAGACACTAAATTATTTCCATTCGTTATGCCTCTGAGATTTAAGTACATTTCACTAGACAATCACACCATGTAGTTGTTTGCCCCAAAAATTGGAAACAAATCAATTGAATTTTGAGCGTGGGAAACGATAAGTAAGTGACGAATTCGATTGCAAACAATTATACGACAAGAGAGAAAGGATATAATACTTGAGAGAGAGATTACAATTGCAAAACTAGGTAATCAATATATTGCCTTTTGTTTCTTGTTTTCAGCTCCCAAAAAACGTGTCCTCCAACCCAGTGCATCAATACATATATATAGGAAAAAATCTACCCCCCCCCCCTGGTTGCCCACGTGGTGTCTCTTTCAATCATTTCAGTGTCCTTGTATAGTTGGTAGAACTTATACACGTTTGGTGAAGGTTCTGCAGATTTGGCTGATGTACTGCAGGTTAGGTGAGGACCCCATGTGCCATGAACAGCTCTGAGCAGCGTCGCTGACCTTTGATCACCGGTTGGCAGCGAACGCAACGGACATATCGATGAGGTCAAACTCGGGATGGCCTATCGATCGCCATATCGAATCTGGCCTTGACTCTGTCCCAACTTCGATGCTCGGTCAATGGTTCGAGCATCGATCATCCGGTCTTTGGTGTCGATATCACACATCGGTCCGAACATCGGTCGAATGATTCGACCTCGATATAGGATATCAGTCCGATCACCGATCATATGGTTCTGATTGCCGGTCTGGTAACCGGTCCCGAGGTTCAACCTCGAGATTCAACCTCGATTGATCCTTTTATGAAAAACCCGATTTTGCCTTACACAGTAGTATCAAACAATAACTAAGATATGAATAGGGGTTTTCGGTTGCTAGACTTGGAGATAGATATAGAAAGGAATAAAATCAAGTAAAGGAAGGAAGAAGGGAAAGGCCTTAAACTTAAAGAACATGATACATTTAATGATTTTTTTCTTTTCTTTTTTCCACTTTTTTTATTTTTTTTTTTTTTTATATATATTTCTTTTTTAGTTCCCTTTCCTTTTTAAGTTTTTTATTTCATGTATACGGAAAGATGTAACTTCATGAAATATAGGCATCTGCAATTCATAACAAGAAAAAGACTTAGAGGAAGGAAAAATGCAGTGGACTTAGGTTTACATCCTTAGCTTTTTACAGTATCTTTTCTTTTCTCTTTCACATTAGTTTTATTTTTTTATTTTTCTTATCCCCTCTTTATGTCAATTTTATTTTTCTTATTCAAGTTAACATATTCTGATTAAAATAGGTTGTTTCATGCTTAACCGGAACGTTATTTTTTTCTGGTAAAAAAATATGTGAAAAGAAGAACTAATATTAATTAATAGATGTTAGAAGAATCATGAGAAGAAGTTTGATCAGTAAGAGTTAATAATTTTATACGAAAATTATGGTATTGATATTTAGGTATGTTTTAATTTATTTTACAGCCGCTCGAGCGGGCATGTATACTAGTTCAACATATATCATTCCGTTGGCATTAACATACAAAAACGTAAAATTCTTTAGAAATAAATAACATTAGGTAAATTGAAAGTTAATATTATCTTTAATAGAAAATCAGTAGCAAATTTTCTTCCCATCAAAAGACTTTTGGATAAGTGCAACGTTTAGAAATCAATATTATTTATATTGTATTTTGTTAAAGTAACAGTTACTATAGCCACTATTTAGATTTAATAGGATTCTAAATTAATAGCCAACTAAATTTTTGTGCATTATCTTGCCAAATGATAAATGATCATATTTGTGAATTGAAACAAAGCTACATATCTAAAGACAGATAATGAGAGAAGGTGAAAAGTTATTACAATTAAATTCGTCGTCTGACATTAAAGTAGAGTTAAAATGATCCAATATATGTTTATCATAACATTTTGGTTAAATGCAAATTTAAATTCAATATTATTAATAATAAATAGAAACTAATTAAAAAAATTATTACTATATTTATCAAAAGTGCTACGTATTAATTTCTTACAATACATGAATAATTAGCTGTTGAAGTCAAGAATAATTATGGAAAGAGGTTTAATAACATAATTAAGGCAATTATTATTTATGAAGAGTCAAAAAAGTAGAATTTGAAGTGCCTTTAACAAGTTAAACGTACGCTAATTCAATTAATAAATTTGTGAAAGGGAAATCCAAAGAACATTAATCAAGAAACAACTATATAAAGGCAAGAAATGATTTCCATTTTCTCCGAAGATGATTTTCGGTTTAGCAGACTCTTTTTAATCTTTCATTTTCGTTTTCTTTCTTTTTTTCCTTTACTTTTTTCCCATAAAGAAAATTTGCAGAAAAAAGAATTGAGAGATGAAGAATATGTGCAGAGTTAATGAATGATGCATGTCGGAATCAGAATAATTGCCAGATTTAACTCCCATCACATTTATTCTACGGTTGCGGGATATCGTAACATTTAATATAAATTTATTACTACTCATAAAGATAGTACGAGGACATATGCTTATATTTGATTATTTATTAAAAATATTTATAAATATATATAAATATAAAATTTTTGTCGAAGTTTTTGAATGTCAATGACTCCTTAACTCATCATGCGCGTCAGCCTCTGTAGGTTGTGGCTGCACATGCATATTAATCATGCCTTTAATCATTTCGGTAAGATTCGACGTATGAACGAACCTCTCAGACTCATGGGCGAATTATGTATATGTAAATGAGAAGATTTAAAAAATTTAAAATGTACACATATAAGCATATCACTCGTTCTGAACCCTGGCTCTAGGGGTCTTTTCGGTAAGAAGATAAACGTTTTCGTACATTTTTTTATCTTATTATCCAATTCTCCAAAAATTTCGGAACAATTTCAAATGGACTATTAGAGAAACACACAAGTCGTTTTTTTCCTTTTAAATGCTTGAAAAGTACTTTTTAATACTTGATTGCCAAGAATACAATTTATTTTCTGAAAATATTTTTCTTCGTACCAAACATGCTCTAGATATTCACTTCGCCTCTGCTTGACCTGAGAGGAACTTTCATTGAGCAATGTTTACGAGATCACATAAAATTCGTTTATCGGGATTTGTATAAAATCATAAATGTCTATTTGCACTGTGCCACTTGCTGCGGGTAGCAGACAACTGGAAAAAGACTACTTTTTAAACTAATATCCGTATATTTCTTCAGGGAAAGTGAGTGATTTAGATGGTTTTTGTTTCTGCGTTCCAGAAACTTATTATTTGCCACATTCCAACACTGACTAGATGCATAACAACAAATATGAAACAGTTTCATTTCATAAAATGATATTGACGTTAGGAATGTTAGGCTAATGCCTAACTGCATTGATGATATTTATTAGTGGTGCGCGGCAATCTTCCTCTTCTGTTATATTTATATTCTCAATTATGAGGTATAGATGAAAAAAGAGAAACAAAAAATTGATTGTAAAGAAACTTATTTGCTGGGTTTTTTTGGAATAAGCAAAATGTTTTCTAAAAATTATTTTTCAATTTTTCCATCTTTGGATTGCTTAAATATATTTAAAAATATTTTGCTGATAAATTTATTTTACTCCATCTTTCCTTCCAAAAGGAGGAAAAATATTTTCCAAAACTCTTTCTCAACCTTCTCCACCCTGTTCCTCACCCCCATCATCCAACCCACTACCTTCCCCCTCTCCGACCACCACCCCACCCCCCTAACATCACCACCCGCACCCCGGCTTCTAGACTCCGACCTACCACCTTCCCCTGCCCTTACCCATTTCGTCTCGCATAGTGTTTGCCTAAATTATATATTTTTCATCAAAAAATTCTGCTACTTAACCAAACACCAGAAAAATAAGTAAGAAAATCACTTATTTTCCAAGAAAATATTTTCTAATGAAAACATTTTCCTTCATACCAAACACACCCTATATTAAAAAAATTCTTGAAGTATTTCCTAGAAAACTCTATCTAAAGTTCTAAACAAGCCAAACTAAAAGTTTATCTACTGATGGAAAGAAATTGAATACTTATGGTAGTGCGAAGACCCAAAATGGAGATGCTACGTTTGGAAGAATTTTCAGAGATGATCAAGGAAAGTAGATATTAGGATATTCAAGTAAACTGAGACCTACCTCAAGTCTTACTACACAAGTATGGAGCATCAAACAATGGTTAAAATTAGCAACAAAAAAAAAAAAAAGAAAAAAAAGAAGGGACCCTTGG
>MCJB01003558.1:176556-204430 GCA_002018475.1 Nicotiana obtusifolia | reverse complement strand
GGGGGGGGGGGGGGGGGGGGGGGAGGTTGCATGGTTGATGTCAAATTTATCAAAGAAGAGGACATACAGTTTTACTCTCTTAGTTAGGACTATTTTGATTTGTATTTATTTTTTATTTCTATTTAGTACTACTAATCTATTTATTCATTTTACTTGATCTCCTCCATATAAGTTTTCAAATTGTGACATATGCATGACCATTTTAGCTATTCTAATCTTCGAGAAAAACAGAAGCTTATTCGACTATTATCCTTATGAAAGAACAGCCTCTCCAAGAATCTTTACATTCACCTAAAGTTGAAGGGCAATTTTCAAGTAAAACGATCTACTATTTAGAAATGTCATAACACTGAGGAAGGAGGGAGTACGTTATAATTATATCATGTATCACATGATTTTTCCAAGAATAACCTCTAACCAAGTCTATCAGCCATGATTTCAAGGTTGACACCCGATGCGCGCACATACACACATGATGTATGCGAGCGAGCGAATGTATATATACACTGAAATGGAGAAAGTCTTACTTAAGTACCTGTAGAATGCCTATAACAGAACACAATAAGCAAGACGGCATCGAGAAGTTAACTATACAGACTAGCCTCACAGGCCATAGGACATAGTTTAAAGGAATTCTATCATGCAAAATGAGAACTTTTAAAGAACCTTCACCTTTTTGCTTTCACAATTAGGCAAGACTATCTTCTTGGTGAAGTGCTATTAATGCATGTACTGATTTCTTCCAACAAGCTACATATTCATATGATCAATTGCCAGAAGGAGCTAATCTATCATTATCTTTTGAATCAGACTCACCATACACAACAGAGAAGTAGTGCTCCAGTTCTTTTTGTGTTAAACCTGGAAACCGATGGTAACTGCTTAGCCGTGGGTCAATTTTGACAAATGGCCACCTCATACTTTCTGCTGCTTCACATTCTTCCCATCCATCACCAATAACACAAAATTGCACGTTCGGCCAACTGAACCGCTCCTTTATCCATGAGAAGCACTGGAGCTTGCCCACTTCCCATGAGCTGTAGACTGAAAATGATGGCAGATATGTAGAGAGAATGCAACCAGAAATTGCATGTTGCATTATTGTGCGTTGATGAACATGGGAAAGGAATTCATTATCAGTGACTTAGATGAATAGTAGGGCCAGGGTGTGCACGAGCTTAGGCATAATTTATTTGAAACATACACATATCCAGTTCCTAAAGGGAGATTTTGGAAGTAAAAATGGGAGATTTCTTTTTTGGATCGAGAATCCGCTATGTGAACTACAACAATCAGGGATAGCGGGATCGCCCCTCCACCCTTATTCCTAAAGGGAGATATTGCCTAGTACAACAACAACTAAGTCTCAGTTCCAAACAAGTTAGGGTCGCCTATATAATCCTCACTGACCATGTTACTTCATATAAACTCCTCACCGGCCAATATTATTATAAAATAAAATAAAATAAAGTAATAAAATAAAAAGTACTAAAAGTTTCTTAAAATATCTACCGATGCATAAAATCTCTGAAAGGCTATAAAACTCCTAGAAAATCGTAGGATGTAAAGTAAAAATGATAACACAACTAAAGCATATTCTCAACTAATAGGTCTCGCTTCTATAGATCTTTTTCTTCCACAATGCCCTATTTTTCGCTAAGTATAAATATTAAAAATATGAACTGGAGACATTAGCAATATTTCCATGTTCACGTGACCTATATGTCATAGCATTCAACGTCTGTTACCTTTTTAGGCCATAAATGATGAAAGGTTAAATATAATGGAAACAAGATATCTCAATCAAACTTAACATTAAGAAAAAAAAAAAGGATACCTCAATCAAAATTTTAAAATAGGACTAGTCAGAAAGATTAAATATCAGAATGAAGAAAGAAACTAACCATTTTCGCTAGGGATTAAATCGCCCAGGCGAAAGAGCAAGCATTTAACTAAGCTGGGTATCAATGATCCAGAAGTCACCAAGATATTCACATGCTGGAATATAGTATCATTGGTAGCAACAGCTGAGCCCGAAGAAGAAGCCAAATCTCTATTCCCAACTGCACACTGTTCCAAGCAAGCCTTAGCTGCATTGGAAGGAGAGTATTAAAGAAAGCAAACCAACTACACCTTATGCATTAAAGCATCATCATTTATCTGTAGAGAACCAAGAATAGAAGAAAAGCACCTTCAAAGAGTAGACACAAAATGAAAACAGCAGAAAGTAACTGGAATAAATGCTTTAGATTAAAACTAGCTTGTAATCAGAAATGCTGAGGAATATCTTATTTCAAACTCGTACCAGTCAATGGTGGTCACCAAATATGTGTCCATGTTAAATAAGAACAAACCTCAGTCTGACCCATTTATGGGGTGAGAGCACTATGACCCCGTGAAATATTTTTACTGCCAGATAACTTTCTTAACCCATATATCTGGTAGGTATAACTAATTTCTTCCTTAAGAGGCATCTCTGGCAGATATTACTGATTTCTATCAAGCAAAGAAAGCAACGAATAAGCTTTGCCACAGAGAAAGGTGAGATCGGTCAGATGTTAAAGGCATGAATGAAATCAAATTGGAAACATCACTACAAGTGGGGGGCCCCAAGGCTTTGGTCTAGTGTATGTGTGGGTTAGATGCATGTCACGTCACGGGTTCGAAAGACGCACAGATAAAAGCTTGGTAGTTAAGTAGAGAAGGTAGAGGCCTGGGTCCATTCTCCACCGAGTTTCGTACTGTACTGTGCGCCAATGGTTCTCGGAGATTTCTTGGTTATAAAAGAACATCACTAAAACTGGGAGAAGCAGAGATGTAAGAACACAAGAGAAGCCAATCGCTCTTATGAGTTATGACACACACACACACACACACACACACACACATATATATAGAGAGAGAGAGCGCACATGAAAATTATATTCTTTGAGAAGTAACAGATGAAAAGGATATTAATGCACTTTGCAAAAAGAAGCAGCTCTGAAAAATAAGGAAAGAAGAGGAGTTAATTTAGAATTTTAAACTCATGCATTTACTTCTAAGTTGGTGACTAGCACATTTAGCATTCCGATAACTTGTATATTTCTCATTTGTTTTTCTTCTTTACTTTTATCTAGAATATCAGGATGCCACACGATTGTCCACATTCACATTCTAACTTTGCAACTTCCAGTACACATAATTGAAATCCTATACTGCACGATAATTCACCATGGTGATAGAATCTACAATAATCTACCTGCCGAGAACCACATGTCAGTATAACTATCAGTGACGTCATAAAGTTCGCTCCACGATTTAATCATGTCTTGATCAAGAATACTATGTAAGCCCTGCAATAAATAGTAAATCACGGTTGTTATACTTATATTATGTTAAACACTACTTCGTGAATTCAATTAAGCATATATTTGGACAACTAAAACAAGAAGACTTATATTTTGTTCAACACTACTACATGAGTTCAATTAAGCATATATTTGGACAACTAAAACCAGAAGCTGTCATTATACATTTTCCTTTGGGAGAGAAGGGGAGACTAGAGGGGAAGGCCCTAAGAATTTTCTTTCGTGATCCATCCCCAAGTCCAGCCCAGTATGTAGTTAATGACCCCAACAAAAGTAGAGATCATATACAGCCTTAAAAGCTTCATCTCAGTACTAAATACAACTGAGCCAATAAATATTACTCCCTCCTTCCTAATTTTGCCACCATTTGACTAGAGACAATTTAAGAAAAAAATTAGGACTTCCAAAACATAAGCTAAAGGGAGGACTTTCCAAGGTGTGTTTCCCTCCAACCTTGCCGCTTTGGGTATTTATGCCACTTGAGCTGCATGACAATATCTATTGCACTTCGATTTGAGGAAAAGGTTAAGGAAGCTGGCCTAGCATATGACTCTTAGTTAGACTAGTATCAGTTAGAATATCACCTATGGGAATTCCATTCTAGGAGTTCTCCTATCCTATAAAAAGAAGGGATAGCTAACTTGACCTAGATGCATAACTTTCTCGAATTGCGATATGCACACATCAAAATCATGAGCACTCTTGTTTTAGCCAGAACTAGGAACAACCCAAGTCAGAGACTCAGCTATGCTAGTTATCACCTTTTTTTGGGGAGAACTAGCCATGCTATATATCATGTATCCAAGTTATGAAACAAACATAGCACGTTAGAAAACTAGAGAACCAAAATAGCTATTGCAATCTCCTAAGAAGTGCAACATTATGGTTACTTCTCAATTAGTGGTACAATCATCTTCACTACAAAGTACTGAACATAGTAGCATTTTCTCCCTTACACACTCTGGCGCCTCATTCTATCATTACTCTGGCCATAAAAGCAATTAGATGAGCCACAAAGCAGTCTTAAGAGCACATACAGCTTTAGGCAATATTCTTGGTTGTGAAGTTACATAAATAGGTTATCTATAATGAAAAAAAGAACTTCTTCCACAACATAACCTAAGAGCAAGCAACGAACCAGTTCATCCATAAAAAAAATCTAAAAGAAAGGCCTCTCTATTGGTCATAGGTGATACAGCAAAATGGATTTTTGAAAAAGAAAATAATTCACAAAATACCAACCTTTTTGTACTTCTGTTCAATGGACCGATGACGGTACGCTAATTTCCTTTTGTTAAGGTCATCACATGGGGGACCAAAGCCGTCCTTGCTGAAGTCATAGTCAGTGAGATCTCGACCATCATCATATTGTTTCATGACATCCAGATATGGCATATTGCAATTTTCAACCTGAAAATCCATATAATATAAAATTAGAGTCCATGATCAGCACTGTGTATTCAGTGACCCGCTCAAATATATATTATAAGAAGATTAACTAACCTGCTCATAGAAAAAGTGGTCATCACATATCTGAAGAATATGATCCTCCCACATCTTCCCGATTTCCACACCAGTCTGTACGTTCTTGGATCCATTGAATGCCTCAGCATATGTACCATTTATTAAAGACTTTAGCAATATGAGCGTTTCATCCATGTCCCATATATACACATTCATTTTCTGATCCATATAATCCCAATGGATGAATTTAACAAATCTCCAAACGACGACACGTGAAACAATTGTATCTGTAACCTAATGAATGAAAAATTACTTTTCAGATTCTATGCACCATACGATATCCCAAATTATGATTCTATGTACATTATGAAGCAAGAACCAACATAAAACAGAGACTCAGAAGTGCATAAACCCCAGTATTCATTCAAAGAACTGACATACCTATAAAAAGTACACAGATGCTCTTCTCATCAAAATCATCAGTTCTCTATCATCTTTGGACACACAAATGTTACTCAAAGTAAATGATAAATTCTTTGGTATTAAGCTTCTTTAACATCCTTTTTATCTTATTTTTTTTATTTATTTTAAAGTCAAATACTTCATTACTAAACATCAGCCAGAGTCCAAAATATGTACAAGTTGTTTGTATGACTCTATTCGAGGTCATCCACAGTCATCTATCAAGTTTTTCCACTATATATATTATGACATATGTATTCTTTACAATGCATTTAATTGAAAATCATTTGTATTCAGACACAGCCAATGAACACACAACAGTTCCAAAATCAAAGATTTTCTATTTCTCCATAGTCCAGGTAAAAGATCATGAGGTTACTTTTATGTCTACATTCACCATTTTCTGTCCAAAGTTGAAAACTTCATTTTGAAATTCCAGGTATATAAATCAAGAAACAACATCTAAAGGAACAGCTATAAAGGGATTTTAGTTCTGGAGATCTATAAGCCTTTACTGATACAAACCATTGCCAAATTTTCAAATTTTATCATAAAACCCATGTCCCTTTATCCACAAGAAAGAACAGAAAAAAAAGGGCAAACATAGATATCCAAACAGGTAGTTTTTTCAATTCAACAAGATGAATTTCCAAAAATGAAGGACCATAAAGGGGAAAAAAAAAAAAAAGAGGATAAAAGTAAATGCCAAGATATAAAGCACCTAAGAGTTAGCTGTAAAATTGTTTAGGCACTCCAAACTTCAGTTAGTTCAGAGAATTTTGGTATTTTTGTTAATGGCAATGTTTGATTGATACAAAGTTGGAAGAAGCGGCTGGAAAGGAAAGAGAGCAACTCTAAGACTTGGGGCCAGTCAAGCGATTGTTGGGGGTTGAACTACAAAATTTGATGGCCCAACCCTACAAAATCCATCAGCATTGCGCACACGAATTTGCGTGGCGTGACCCTACGCCTGCGTGGTGTTTAAAAGGTGACAGAAGTGTGAAGTTGTCCCTTTTAAGTTAAATTCTTTAGCTCATTTTTTCTCCTTTCCTTTTTTATAAGACCACCATTGTTCTTTAATTTCAAAAGCGTGAGATATTTATTTGATGGTCGATGTTAATGGCTAATTATTGTTAAAATTGATTAAGTGTTGATTATTTGTGTAAATATTTAGTTCAAACATTACTATCTTGTGTAAATAATTATTTATTTTCTTTTGTATGGGGTCGAACCCGATCGCTTGCATAGGAAATACCGGTTTTGGAATTCGACGACCAACGTCGATTGAAGTCGCCAACCGGGAGGCCGAGACTGGAATACCGAGTATAAGAAGCCTGAGACCAGATGTCGTCAAAACGAGGCTTGAAGCCAAGGCACTCGAGGTGAGATCGTCGAGGCCGATCAGGGTAAAACATCCCATTGTAAAGTTATCAGATTTGCGTAACTGAAGGACCGGAAATCTTGTGATATACAAGCATCTCGACGGGAATCACGGCTCAAATCAATAAAGACGTTGAATTCATTAATTCTAGGAATATCTTACCTTGTAAATGAGATTTTTACCTCGTATAGAATTCTTCACCTTTCCTATATAAACAGACAGCCCCATTTGTAAAAGGGACACGATATACAATCAATATACAAAAATCTTAGTCTACTTCGCTCGCTAGTCTATTTCATACTTTATTCCCAAAAGCTCCTAACGCAGAAAAACTATTCAATATTAACGGTTTGCTTTTTCCTTGAATTTAATCTTTATTTTCGTTTATTCTTTAATTGTATTAAATCAGATCGCATATCCTTAAAATCACATATAAATTTAATTATTACTCGTAATCAAGGGTAAACAGTTTGGCGCCCACCGTGGGGCTAAGGATAATAGTGATCGTTTGATACAATTTTCTGTCACACAGACTATTTTACACTTGTTCTTTGCAGAATACCCTTTTTCAGGTTATAGTACAATCATGCCACACTCTCAATCTGTGCCTCAATACGTCGATGGAGAGTTTAACTACCAAGGCAAAAACAACAACTTGGCGCCCGGTAATGAAGTCCCAATTGACGCTAACTCCCAAATAGCGGTCGATGTGGATCGGACCTCTGGCCCATCGAACAGTGTTCGAAGAGAATACCGCTCGGCAAATCAAAACGACGAGGAGGACGGGATCAGCCTCAGGATGATATTCAACATGTTGCAAGCCCCACAAGCGGCCATTGGTCATTTGCAAAATAGGAGCCAAGTTTCGAATGGGATAGGGACCGGCCCTCCTCGGGAAATTATCCCCGAAAATGAACCCATCACAGTGCAATCGAGCGAAGGCGGATCGGGGGCAAACGCCGGGATCATGAAGATGCTCGAAGAATTGACTAGACGAGTCGAGTCAGGCGAGAAGAAGATCGAGGCCAATGATAAAAAGGTAGAAACATATAATTCAAGGGTGGACCAAATACCAGGAGCACCTCCGGTATTAAAAGGTTTAGACTCAAAGAAATTCGTACAGAAATGCTTTCCATCAAGCGCCGCCCAAAACCCATACTGAAGAAGTTTTGCATGCCGGAGATTCCGAAATACAATGGGACATCTGATCCAAATGAGCATGTAACAACATACACATGCGCCATAAAGGGAAATGATCTCGAAGATGATGAGATTGAGTCCGTCCTCTTAAAGAAATTTAGAGAGACCTTGTCTAAGGGGGCAATGACTTGGTACCACAACTTGCCCCCGAATTCCGTCGATTCTTTTGCCATGCTTGCGGACACCTTCGTGTAAGCTCATGCGGGTGCCATCAAAGTCGAGACACAGAAATCGGACTTATTTAAAGTTAGACAAAGAGATAACGAGATGCTCAAGGAATTTGTATCTCGCTTTCAGATGGAACGGATGGACCTACCACCGGTCACTGATGATTGGGCCGTACAGGCCTTCACCCAAGGACTCAACGCTCGAAGTTCAACGGCTTCACAACAGCTTAAGCAAAGCTTGATTGAATATCCGGCTGCCACTTGGGCAGATATACATAACCGGTATCAATCGAAGATTAGGGTCGAGGAAGATCAACTTGGAGCCCCCTCGGGATCCACTTACCCCATCAGAACTCATGATAGGGTTCAAAGAGATATTTATCGAGAGCCAAGATCGAACAGAGACAGGCATCGACCATATCCTGGAGACCGAAAAGCCATTCCACTAAGGCAGGGTTCCCCGAGACGAGAAAGGAGGAACGATCTTAATCGGAGTAACCGAGGACCATTGGCGAGAAACAACTTCGAGAAAGCCGCTAGCAATCGAGAAGCACCACGACTGTCCGAATATAACTTCAACGTCGACTCAGCGACTCTCGTATCGGCCATCGGTCGCATTAAGGATACCAAGTGGCATCGACTGTTGCAATTGGATCCAGCTAAGAGGGACCCCAATTTGATATGTAAGTAACATGGTACACATGGGCACAAGACAGCAGACTGTCGACAGTTGAGGGAAGAGGTGGCACGGTTGCTCGAAAATGGGCACCTTCGAGAGTTTTTGAGTGATCGAGCCAAAAACCATTACGGGAAGGAATAGACCAGTAAACCAGGAGGAACCTCAGCACACGATCAATATGATAATCAGTGGGGTAGATACACCCCAAGGACCGGTATTGAAACGCACAAAAATATCTATTACCCGAGAAAAGCGCACTCGGGATTACGCGATGGAGGGAGCTTTGCACTTCAGCGAGGAGGATGCGGAAGGAGTCATACAACCCCATAATGACGCCTTAGTAATATCGGTGCTTATACAAATAACTAAGGTGAAGCGTGTGTTGGTTGATCCCGGTAGTTCGGCCAACATAATCCGGTCATGGGTTATCGAACAGCTCGGGTTGACAGATCGAATCATCCTTGAGGTTCGGATCCTTAATGGTTTCAACATGGCTTGTGAGACAACCAAAGGAGATATAACTTTACCAGTGAACACTGCCGGTACCATTCGAGAAACAAAATTTTGTGTAATCGAAGGAGATATGAGATACAACGCCTTGCTCGGGAGACCATGGATTCATGATATCAGAGCGGTACCATCGACACTGCACCAAGTGTTGAAATTCCCATCGGCTGATGGGATCATAACTATTTATGGAGAACAACATGCTGCGAAAGAAATGTTTGCAGTAGAAGAAGCAGTGCTGAAACCAATAGCTCCTTCCCAAAGAACTAAATAGCAATCACAGGTATCGCCTTCAAAGAACGAAGGTGAACAGGAGCTTATCGAAGATGTTGACTACGGGATTCCCCGGTCATTCGTCGGCTCCGATGAATCCGATTCAACTAAGTCGACGGTCGAGGAACTCGAGCAAATTCCACTCCGAGAGGATGCACCAGATCGGAAGGTATACTTGGGCTCGGGCTTAAGTTCCGAGCTCAGGACTAAACTTATTCATTTTCTTTCAGCTAATGAAGACTCTTTCGCTTGGTCCCATCTTGACATAACAAGGATACCTCCGGCGATCACGACTCATAAACTGAGCATCGATACTAAATTTCGGCCGGTCAAGCAAAAAAGGAGGCCTCAATCCGAGCTCAAGCAAATATTCATCAAAGATGAGGTAACCAAGCTTTTAAATATAGGATCCATTCGGGAACTTAAATACCCGGAGTGGTTAGCAAATGTAGTTGTAGTTCCTAAGAAGGGAAATAAATTAAGAATATGTATAGATTACAAAGATTTAAATAAGGCATGCCCTAAAGATTCTTTTCCCCTACCTAACATCGATCGCAATATCGATGCCACCGCTGGCCACGAGACCCTTAGCTTTCTCAACGCCTACTCCAGCTATAACCAGATTCGAATGGACAAGGATGATCAAGAAAAGACATCTTTCATCACTAAATATGGTACATACTGCTATAACGTGATGCCATTCGGGTTAAAGAATGCGGGGGCTACTTATCAACGCCTAGTAAACAAAATGTTCGAAAAACAATTAGGAAAAATAATGGAAGTTTACATTGATGATATGTTAGTTAAGTCCCTGCGAGCAGAGGACCATTTGAGCCATTTGCAGGAAACGTTCGATGTGCTGAAACGATACAACATGAAATTAAACCCGGAGAAGTGCGCATTTGGAGTGGGCTCGGGAAAATTCCTCGGTTTCATGGTTTCGAATCGGGGAATAGAAATTAACCCCGAAAAGATCAAAGCCATCGAGGACATTACGATTGTAGACAGTGTAAAGGCTGTACAAAAGTTGACAGGTCGGATAGCTGCTTTAGGCCGTTTCATTTGGAGGTCTTCCAATAGAAGTCACGGGTTTTTCAACTTGCAGAAAAAGAAGAACGATTTCTCGTGGAGTCCGGAATGTCAGTGCGCGTTAGAAGAGCTTAAGAGGTATCTCTTTAGCCACCTTTGCTGCATACACCAAAAACGGGTGAACAATTATACCTCTACCTTGCCGTTTCAGAAGTAGCGGTGAGTGGGGTCCTGGTCCGAGAAGAACAAGGTACACAATTTCCTATTTATTACGTCAGTACACCTTAGGAGAAGCCAAAACTAGATACCCGCATTTAGAAAAATTAGCACTCGCTTTATTGAGTGCCTCTAGGAAGCTAAAACCCTACTTCCAGTGCCATATTATATGTGTAGTAACAACTTATCCCCTGAGAAATATAATGCATAAGCCCGAGCTATCCAGCCAATTGGCTAAGTAGGCCATCGAAATAAACGGGTACGATATCGAATATCGACCCCGAACCTCGATCAAATCTCAAGTATTGGCAGATTTCCTTGCCGATTTTGCACCGTCACTAATACCCGAGGTCGAAAAGGAATTAATGACCAAATCGGGTACTCCCTTGGGAGTGTGGACCTTGTTCACTGATGGTGCCTCAAACTCGAAAGGATCGGGACTTGGTATCGTACTAAAGCCCCCAACCGGAAGCACTATTCTACGGTCTATCAAGATTGTAAAATTGACTAACAATGAAGTGGAGTATGAAGCTATGATTGCAGGTTTTGAGCTGGCCAAAAGCTTGGGAGCAGAAATAATCGAAGCCAAATGCGATTCCCTCCTCGTGGTCAACCAAGTAAACAGGACTTTCGAAGTCAGAGAAGGGCGAACACAGAGATATTTGGACAAGCTTCAAGTCACGTTGCACAGGTTTAAAGAATGGACTTTACAGCACATACCTCGAGAACAAAACAGTGAGGCCGACGCCCTCGCCAACTTGGGATCATCGGTCGAAGATGAGGAAATTGAGTCCAAAAAGGTCGTACAACTCTTGAGGTCGGTGGTGGAGGAAGGCCATGCCGAAATTAATTCGACAAGATTGACCTGGGATTGGAGGAACAAGTATATAGAATATCTCAGCTCAGGTAAACTCCCTGCGGATCCCAAAGAATCGAGAGCATTACGCATAAAGGCAGCCCCGGTTTTGTTTATCTGATGATGGGACCCTATTCAGAAGGACATTCGAAGGCCCCCTCGCAATATGCCTTGGACCAGGAGACACTGAGTATATTTTAAGAGAAATACACGAAGGCTCATGTGGGAATCACTCCAGTTTCGAATCCTTGGTTCAAAAAATAATTCGAGCCGGCTATTATTGGATCGATATGGAGAAAGATGCAAAGGAATTCGTTCGCAAGTGCAACGAGTGCCAAAGGCACGTACTAATGATCCACCAGCCCGGAGAGACACTGCATTCGGTCCTATCGCCATGGCCATTCATGAAATGGGGAATGGACATCGTTGGCCCTCTCCCTTATTCGCCAGGTAAAGCTCAATTCATTCTTTTTATGATTGACTACTTTTCCAAATGGGTTGAAGCGTAAGCTTACGAAAAAGTTAGAGAAAAGGAAGTGATCGATTTCATCTGGGACCATATCATATGTCGATTTGGGATGCCATCGGAGATCGTGTGCGATAATGGCAAGCAGTTCATCGGCAGTAAAGTGACAAAGTTCTTCGAAGACAACATGATCAAGAGGATCTTATCGATGCCCTATCACCCCAGCAGCAACGGACAAGCTGAGTCGACCAACAAAATCATAATTCAAAACTTGAAGAAAAGGTTAACCGACACAAAGGGAAAATGGAAAGAGATACTGCCCGAGGTTCTATGGGCTTACCGCACAACCGAGAAAACTAGCACTGGGGCCACTCCTTTCTCTCTAGTATACGGTGCTGAGGCGTTAATACCGGTCGAGGTAGGCGAACCAAGTATCAGGTTCCGATGCGCAACTGAAGAATCAAATCGAGAAGCTATGAACATCAATTTAGAATTATTGGACGAAAGAAGGGAAGCAGCTCTTGTTCGAATGGCGGCCCAAAAACAAAAGATTGAAAGATATTATAACCGGAGAGCCCACCTTCGACACTTCAACATCGGAGACTTGGTGCTCAGAAGAATCACACCCAATACTCGAAATCCGAATGAAGGAAAGTTAGGACTGAACTGGGAAGGGCCCTATACCATCTTGAAGGTCACCGGAAAGGGATCTTACAAGCTGGGAACCATGGAGGGCAAACAGCTGCCAAACAATTGGAACATAAGTCACCTAAAGCGATACTATTGTTAAGGTATGAAATTTCATTCTTTTTTGTTTGTTGGTTTTGCTAACGTCTGCAGGTATTGGACGAGGCAATCTCGAACCAGGAAGCACAGGACATTAAGGCTGAAAGCACGCGTTGCACTCTTTTTCCCTTCGACCGGTTTTGTCCCAAATTGGATTTTACGGCAAGGTTTTTAACGAGGCAACCAGTAGTCGTGCTAACTTAGATCGGTCGCGCATCGAAGGCAATAATATTTGGTGCGCAACTTCGGTCGAACATGGATATCAGAAGATTGCTTACCTACTTCGATTCACTGTTTGGCCACTTCATTTCGGGGGAATTTCTCATATCGTTAGGAATCGATGTAAGGGTCAAACGGTCAGAAGTACCGTGCCCGAATAGATTGATCTACCCCCTAAGCAAATTGTACAAGCACCTGAATGCTAATAAAAGTTTTTCGGCACGAATATCTTGTCTTCGAGCCCAAGGGCCCCTTCAAATTTTATTACATGATCAGAAATCAACGTTGCTCAGAAATTCATATGAAAATCGAAGGGAAGTAAGACCTATTGAGGCAGATCCCAACTCTTAAAAGGCTAAGGCCGAACCAAGTAAAATTCGAAGATGGGAAAGATCGGTTAAGGCAAACCCCAATTTCTTAAAAGGCCAAGGCCTTATCGAGTTAATAAAACTCGAAGGGAAGTAAGACCTATGAGGCAAATCCAAATTCATAAAAGGCTAAGGCCGAATCAAGTTAGACTCAAGGAGAATTGAAATCTGTTAAGGCAGAACTCCGGTTTCTTTATGGGCCAAGGCCACGTTGAAATAATAAAATTCGAAAAGGAATAAAACCTATTAAGGCAAACCTCGGCCCCCTTTCGAGGCTTAGGCCTTATCCAATCGGCCGTGAAAGGGGAAAATCCACTGAGAAATAAGATAATTCTTAACTAAGCCTGAACGGCAGAAAATTCTGCAAATTGAATTATCAGAATAGATCGAACAAGAAAGGGAGATAAAAGAAAATCTTTTATATATATAAAGAAAAGTGTGTTACAAAAAGTGAGAATCCTAGAAAGACATATTATACAAATGGCATCAATCAGAATTCTCAGAGTCTTCTTCTTCTTCTTCTTCTTTTTCTTCAGGGAAGGCCCGCTTTCTAGCATCGGCTTCGATCCTTGCTGCATCATCGACCTCGGTGGATAGATCGAAGCCTCGAGCTTGTAACTCCTCGAGAACAGAAAGGCAGGTTTGGCACTTGGCATACTCAACCAGAATCTTTGATTGCTCTTGGGCAGCCTCGACATCTGCCCTATATTTAGCTATTAGATCATCGGCATCGGCTTTGGATGTGGCAATCTCGGATTTTGCCGATTGCAGCTCGTTGACCAGAACATCACGATCCAAGGTAAGCGTTTCGACTCGGGATTGAAGTGTATCGGTGCTCTTAGTCAGAGTCCTGATTTTTTCTTGTGCCTCCGAGACTTGTTCTTCCAAAGAAACTACACGAGCCTGGAAGGTCTCCTTTTCCGAGGTCAGCAGATCGGCCTTAGCTCTCCATTCGCTGGTTTCTGCCTTGGCCTCGCTTAATGCGGATCGGAATTGATTTATTCGATCAAGTTGCTGCTCCATCTGGTCGAGTGTATTAGCATTCTCCCTGCGCATGAAGTCTAGCTCAACCCCAAGGGTCGACATCTCCCCCTCGAGTCGCTGATGACGTAACTTTTCTTCCCTTAGCTGAAGAAAAGCCTCATGATGAAGCACCGAGGTCTACGAACATGAAAGAAAATAAAACAGTCAGTACAGATTTTAAAGTAAAATAACAAACACCAAACAAAGCCTGTAAGAAGTTTTACCTTATTTGCTGCCTGTTGAGCTTCATTGAACAAGCAGGCCTCATCCACCTCATCCATTGCAGCCTGATCTTCCTCGGTCACTAGACAACAAAGATAGCTAGCCATGCCCACGGGCGCGGCAAGAGCCCTAGCGTCTTCGGAAATGGCGAACTTTATTATCCTCTTTCGATCAAGATTAGAACTCGGAGCAGGAAATCTATCGACCAACTTGGGACCGAAAGATACCCTACTCGTTTTGGCGGAGGGACTCTTCCTCGGCACTTCGAGCCCAAAGGTGTCAGCCGATGGCACACCGTCAAAAAAGTATTCAAAGGGCCCTTCCGGTACGTGGTCTTTTCTCGGCGAATGCGCCCTTGCAGCTCGGGCTTCATTGAAGGTTGCCTCTGAGAAAGAAGGAGAGTCCATTGCTTCTAGGGGACCCGAGGTTCCCTGCACTGCCTCCCCTGCATCAGCGGAAACCCCGGTCCTCGCCCTTGCATCGAGACCCTCTACTCGTTGAATACGAGCTTCATCGGTCCTCGGCTCGGGGACTGCCCGAGATGGCTCGTTGCTTGAAATACCGAGGCCCCTATCTTCCTCGGAATCATCACTCAATCGGATAGCCAAGTCGGCAATTTTGGTCTTACGAGCTATGCTCTTCTTCTTAATTCTTTTTGTCTCGGGCCCAGAGGAACCGGGGGCTTCCTTTCTCTTTTTCTCTCCTTCCTGCTCCGTGACAGGGGGAGGGCAGGGAACCTCTCTACCGGAGGACGTCGACCTCAATTCAACGTCCTTCGATAGACCTGCAAAGGAAGGAGGAAATGAATTAGCAGCAGCACCGATCACATAAAGCATGAAATATAAGCGTTATCGGTCTCACTATGATTTTTGGCCTCCCATAGGCCTTTCGATATCTCACGCCAGGCACGCTCTGAGTAGGTCCTTTGAGCTACCACCTTCCGGACCCACTCTTCCAAATGCTGAATCGCAGCCGGCATTTGAGAAACGACTACATCTTACAAAGTATATTAGTGAGATAACAAAGGGAAAAAAAGTAGATGAATTAGGATATGAAAATAATTCTTACGGTTCATGTTCCACTTTTCAGGGAACGACATATCTTCTGCAAGGATTAGGTCCGACGTCTTTATTCGAACAAATCGGCTCATCCAGCCCTGGTCCTTGTCCTCGTCAATGCTCGAAAATGGGGCTTTGCTTGCCCGGCGAGCGAGTTTTATTAGTCCCCCTCAGAAGACTCGGGGACTGTATAACCGCAGTAGATGGTCGATGGTGAAAGGATGCCCATCGACATTGCTCACAATAAAACAGAAAAGATGAATTATTCGCCAAACGGAAGGGTGAATCTGACCCAACGTAACATTGTACCTTTTGCAAAAGGAGACAATAATGGGGTCCAAAAGTCCCAACGTGAAGGGGTAAGTGTAAACACTCAAATAGCCCTCCACGTGGGTGGTAATCGCCTCGTCCGGAGAATGGACTACCACATCTTTGCCAACCCAGTTACATTCTACTTTCACCCTATCTATGGTTTTGCTCGTGATTGAACTAATATACCTAATGACCGGTTCGCCCTGGCCCGGTACTGAGGAAGCTTTCTCCACCTTAAAGTCGGAGCCGATCGAGCATCAGACCGGTACGAAAGCTTTTAGAGGAGGCTCTGTCGAAGTTTCCTCAGCAACGACAGGCTCGGCCTCTTCAGTGGGTTGAGAGAAAGAGGGTTGTTGCTTCTGAGGAACAAACTTAGATGTCTTTGCCATTGAAGTTAAAGAGATGGAAAGTGATTTAGATGTAAGCGTAGAAAGAGAAATTACTTGAAGAACAGAGTTTAGAGAACTTGGGCAATATGGTACTCAAACGACGCAAACTTGAAAACTGAAAAATGAGAGGGCTATTTATACTTTTCAAAAGCGGCGGTTCAAAACCCAAAATGAGAAACATTAATTGGTGTTTGCTAGAATTGTAGAGTTTGTCGCCAGTTGGTACATGAAAAGACCTTTTTGATATTGGCCACGTGCGTCATCATGCTACCGTCATTTCTGAACAAGACGTTTTGTACTATTTGATTTGATGTTTTGAATTCCGTGTCGCCCACTATAAGTATGTCTCCACTTAACCTAATCTTGAAAGCGGTGGTTCATATCGTTTCTTGTCATTACTCTCCAAAAAACGAGGGGACTATCTGTATGGGGTCGAACCCGATCGTTTGCATAGGAAATACCGGTTGTGGGATTCGACGACCAACGTCGATTGAAGTCATCAACCGAAAGGTCGAGACCGAGATATCGAATATATGAAACCCGAGATCAGATGCCGTCAGAACGAAGCTCGAAACCAAGGTGCTCGAGATGAGATCATCGAGGCCGATCAGTGTAAAATATCCCATGGTAAAGTTATTAGATTTGCATAACTGAAGGACCGAAAATCTTGTGATATACAAGCATCTCACCGGGAATCACGGCTCTAATTAATAAAGACGTTGAATCCATTAATTCTAGGGATATCTTACCTTGTAAATGAGATTTTTACCTTGTATAGAATTCTTCACCTCTCCTATATAAACAGACAGCCCCATTTGTAAAGGAGACCATATACAGTCAATATACAAAAGTTATAGTCTACTTTGCTAGTTTATTTGTTTTATATTTTATTCCAAAAGGTTTCTAACATTGGCGGTTTGTTCTTTCCTTATTCTTTGAATTTAATCTTCATTTCCATTTATTCTTTAATTGTATTAAATCAGATCGCGTATCCTTAAAATCACATATAAATTTAATTGTTACTCGTAATTCGAGGGTAAACAATGTAACCGAGCAAATTCCTACTCCATGCGCACTACATCTTTCACGAATAACAACTCAATCATTCCATGATTCCCATAATACCCATAAAGTGTAATACACCATGTATCAAGAAATTTCCTTGCTTAAGTCATCCTCAAAACCAACCTCTCAATTCATAACCGATCCATAAGTATATCTTAGACTGAAACCAATACAACATGTAACCATGCATTCAAATTGTCGATAGCAGACTCCCCACTTGACTCAAAGCCATAGATCAAAACAGTCGCTAACTCATAATTCCCATACTATATTACTGTAATAATACCGCTGTAAGGTTCAACTAAATCCTTCATAAGGTCATCTAATACAAACCATATAATAAGTCAAATCATCTGCTAAGCTCGCATTCATCCTCGCGACGGTCTGGTCAACTTTCTCAACCAATCCAAACTCAAATCGCAACAAATATAACCACCCACTTGTAGAAAAGAAGCCTCCACACAATATCATAAGGATCACACATCCATAGATTATCCCGCAGGTGATAACCCACCTGCTTAGCCTCAAACTGACATCTTTCTATACCCTTTCACAGCCACAACTACTATGTAATTACTTTATCTTCCCGAGTCTGAACTTATCAACAAGACCTAAGAATCTATTTCGCTTCACCAATAAACAATATGAAAGATTCCGTAATACGATCATAACTCGAGACCATACAAGACATTAAGTCAGAAATCAAGCACCCAATAGTCCTATTTACATCCCATGCTCGTCACATTCAAACCATCTGAACACATCCCGCAGTCACATCATACTCATCATATTGCCATCCAACTACTCATCGAGCCACAAATTCCACTCATATGGACACTACCCGACACATAAGTCCAAAAGCACATGCTCACACAACCAAAATCACCGAGCCTAAGCTGCGGTCCAAACCGGGCCTCAATTCTTCCAGACTGGCCCATCACCAAAACAAAGAAAACACTTATCGCACCTCATCCATGGCCAAGTCGTTGATGTATATCTGATACCGAGTGCTCACATGCGCATACGAGTGAGTGGGAGGAATTAAAAGAGATACACTTTAAGCTGAATCAATGTAGCACGATAAGGAAAGAAAGATGGAAAGTTTATCCTAAATGCGCTGTAGCCTCTTGAAGATAGGTATGGACGCCATCATACCAATCCGTAAGACTCTACTAGACACTTGCTCATGACTCGTCGAACCTATGAACCTGGAGCTCTGATACCAACTTGTCACGACCAAAAATCCAACCTGCCGTGATAGGACCTAATCCAACCCGCTAGGTAAGCCAAACAACAATAGAACACAACATAGTGATAATAATAAGAGAGGAGAAGGGAATATCTGAATTTTATACAACTCCCCAAGGACTGGTAGTACAAGTCATGAGCTACTAAGACTTAGATTTTTACAAAAATGAATTGAAATAGTTACAACATAGGTTTGAATTATACATGAACAGAATACAAATCTAAATCTACCAAGGACAAGTGATAGTCATAACTGGAATGCACGTACATCTTCAATGCCATCCCTCGCCATACAGAGCAGTATCTACACCAAGATCTGCACGCAAGGTGCAGAAGTGTAGTATGAGTACAACAGATCCCATGTACTCAATAAGTAACCTAACTAACCTCGACAAGGTAAAATAAGAAAGAATTATTGATGATAATCACTAACACCTATGCAGTTCATAATTTCAACAAGGATAGAGCAGATATATGATCAAATCAGAAAACTCTCAGGTAAAACCACTTTGATGCTCAAAATTCTTTGTTTTAAAGTGTACTTCCCAGTCAACAATCCAACATATAAGGAAGATATGCAAATAAATCAGGTAAACAATCAAGGAAATTGCAAGTAAAGATGAAATGCAATAACCAAATATCAGTCCGTTGCGGTAACCCGATCAAATAATAGTAACCAGCTCTCCAAGAGCTCATATCAACCAGAACCCATCGGTTTCTCACAATCCGTGTGTACACCATCAAGAGAAACATGAGAGGGTCACCCTAGGGAGACTGATCCGTATCCACACGCTGCACGCACAACTCACGTGCTATAATATCAATGTCTGAATCAACACGGACAACTCACGCGATGCACGAATGACAACTCACGTGCTATTATCACAATCCGTCCGGCGCGGTCACAGGCATAATATCATAATCAGCTTGGCATGGTCACAGTCATATCAATAAAATCTGCCCGGCATGGTCACAGGCATAACAACACCATCCGCCCGGCATGGTCACAAGCATCCGGTCCAAATCATATCACACAGAAGCATGTATACAAGAACACATGTATATGATGGATAAATATCAGATTTCATGCTTCTGGTCTGGTATAATTACATGCTAAAGTGTAGGCGTGTGCAATGTGTGCTATCATAGCTCAAATCGGCAATATATCACAAAAATAGCAATTACCAAGTTTATTTAGGGAATTAGCCTCTTCATAACCTCAACATGGCTCGAATGGTTCACAGCAACGGTACAAATATGAAAAACATTATAGCTTAAAGCTTAACAATCAACTTTAGGCATATCATAGCCTAAGCACTACCCCGAGCATGGATAGATACCTAGGAGCTCGCACATGGGTTCAAACACCTCACATATGGCCCACCCATAGCACATAGGTATCACAAATAATTGAGGCAACTAGTGCCTCAACAATGTTTAGATAGGATTCTTACCTCAAACAAGCCAAATCCAATACTGAGCAAGCGAACCAATACTCTAGAAATGCCATCTCACGCTCACCGGCCTCCGAACGGCTCAAAACATGCCAAAGCAACTCAAGAACATCAAATAATACCAAAGAAAACAATCCCAATTAATAAAGTTCAATCTTTATTCAAGCCCAAAAGTCAACCAAAATGTCAAACTCGGACTTGCACCTCGGAACCCGACAAAACTTATAAAATCCGACAATCCATTCAATTAGGAGTCCAACCATAGTAGTTTCACTCAAATCCAACTCCGAATCGATGCTCAAAACTCAAAAAATACTTTATGAAATTGTAGGCAAAAACCCTATTTTCTGTTTTGAAATCATCAACCAATTGCCAAAAATGAAGATAGATTCCTATAATATATTCAAAACCGAGAATAGAATACTTACTCCAATCCATATGGTGAAAATCGCCTCCAAAATTGCCCAAATCCAAGCTTCCCACCTCAAAATATGACCAAATGAACAACCCTCGATATTATATGTTTTTGCCCAGTTGTTCTGCCTTATTTTTTGTGCCAAGCGATTTCAAAACTCGCTTTTGATGCTTCCAATGGATTCCTTGTGAAATTTCAGTCAATTTAGACTTTTGAATCACTCCATTTGACCTTATAATGAAGGAGATATATTGGTTTCAATATTTAGAAATAGTGCAGATTTTTAAATACGAATTCAGTGGCAATTTCATAATTAATCTGAAACAAATCTGGCTACCCAATTCTTAGTAAAATGACCATAAAGTCCTCATACGATGTCGAAACTTGATGATTCCAGTTGATATGGTTCCAAAATTACAATACGGATCTAATGCTTCAATCAAAAAAGAAATTGGAGATCATTCGCTTAATGTGGTACCATTTATGCTTGAAGAAACGACGTCGAAACATAAAAAATGTGTGCAACACAATCCAAACCTATCTGAAACTCAACCGAACCCCTCGAGACCCCGTCCGAACATGCTAACAAGTCCCATAACAGAACAAGGACTTAATCGAGGCCTCAAATCACGCATAACCATATCAAAACCATGAATCGATCCTCAAATCGAACTTAAAGAACTTTGAATCTTTTAACTTCCAAAACCCGTGCCGAACTTTATCAAATCAACTCGGAATGAACTCAAATTTTGCACCCAAGTCCCAAATGACATAATGAACATATTCCAACTCTCAAAACATCAATTTGAACCCAATATCATCAAAGTCAACTCTCAGTCAAACATATGAACGTTCCAAACCTTCAACTTTCCAACTTTCGCCAATTAGTGCCGAAACCTTTTATAAATATCCCAATAAAATTCCGGGCATACGCCCATGTCTAAAATCACCATCTGAACCTAACGGAACCATCAAAACTCCGATTCGGTGTCAAATACTCAAATGTGAAACTTGGTAAACTCTTCCAACTTAAAGCTTTCTTTTTGAGAATCTTTCTCCCAAATCAATTCCGATTAACCTGAAAACCAAAACCGACGATTCACACAGGTCATAATGCATCATACGAAGCTACCCAAGAATTCAAATAGCTGAATGGAGTGCAACTGCTCAAAACGACCGGTCGGGTTCGTTACATTCTCCCCCACTTAAACATACGTTCGTCCTCGAACGTGCCAAGAGTTGTTCCTAAGCCGTCAAATCAATGTGTAACCGTACCATGCACATACTCGGGGGTGATCCCACGTCACCCCAATCCATGTAAGCCTGGCAACACAATGTAACTGATGATCATTACTTAAACCTTAGTCTGTAAGCCATAGAACCCTATTTCCAATAAGCTCGAATCTCGCAACTACACACCGTATTAGTCTGAACAAGCTGTTTAAATCCATAACCATAACCCAATATGTAATCACATGATAAACCACATAACTCAAATACTCGTAGCAATAATTTTCGATCATAGTAGCTGCTCAAAAACAAACTCGGTACAAGTAATGGACCTCATATCAAGTAAAATCTCGTTCAAAAACTTCGTACGCTACCGATGATGAAAGAAACACGCAGAAACTCATAACTACCCATCAGACCAACAATTCATGTAGCTCGCTCGCTTGTCCGACAGAACCAAAGTCGAATTCTTAGTAGATTTCCGATATTATTCTTCTAAGCATACGTAATCAAATACGATAGCACCCATACTAGGTCCAATGACCTCATCTCAATAAACACAATTATTCTACTGACATGCCATACCAATACAACCTAAAGCCACAGATCGTGCAATCCGTGCAACAATAAGCAATGATTCAAAATGTGCTCAAACATGGAAAATGATCCTGCAAGCTCAACAAGTACCACCACAATGCAATTACCACGAACCCATCATGCATAGTAGAACCAAAACTAACGAATCTATCACAAAGGATCATATCACAACATAACCCTGCTGCAATGCGTGACCCATCCAAACACCAATCCATATGAAATACCTTAAGCCACAATGCTTAAAATCAACAACCACACGAAATTCGACTCCAAGTACCGAAAGTGCATGACCATAACCATGGAGGAGCAAATAAAAAAATATGCCACAACCCGAAAAGAACATAACCAAGGCGTAATCAACCATTCAACACCCTAATAACCGTTTGCTCGAATTTCGTTACAAGGCCTAAACAAAACTGCATCGGGTTTTCATATAACCAACAAATCACAACCCCTCGTAGCATAGAAGAGTAACACATAGAATGTATCAGAACACGAACAAGCTCAACTCTAACTGAATGACACACCTTTTAGGAATAACGGTGCTGGGTTAACAAATTCGACCCGGTGTAGAATACACATCCTTATTGGGCCTACCAATGGGCCCCCAAATCAAATCCTGTCATCTCTAAATGGATAAATGGCCCTCAAAAAATTCACAATGACCCAACCATAGCACATACTACCATCTAGCTAACTTTGGCCACATCTTCGGAGTCTGCAACATCGAAACAATCTGCTTCTGAGAACTCTGAATCTCCAAATCCATAGAACACATGAATCACCATAGCCGATCTCAAATCCACCAATTGAATGACTAATACATCTCTCATACACAATCATCCCCAGAATAAACACTTCTATAATTCTTCTATAAATCAATACCAATGAAGCATCTGTAAGTCAAAGCACAGTGCGCCTTCTGAAATGCGCACCCTTCTCAAGAAATAGCAAGTAGGAATAACATTCATCTAGTCATCTGAAACCGTCCATGTTGTCTAAGAATTCACGACCTTCCCTCCAAAATTGAACTGCTATCTTGTACATGCAAATCTCAATCCCACAGGACGCACCACATCTATCATGCCAACATGTGAAAAGTACGAGAATCTTATAATCACTTTGAGTCACCAGTATAATACATACCCGATCAGTCATAAACCATCCATTTGATCCCATCTAGGAGAAAATCATAATACACAACATGCTTCTCACACCGGTAGGAATATCCATCTCAAATCATGGTAGAAGCCATCGAGAACTCTTCGAACCCATTTGCGCATAACCAAGTCATCAGAACTGAATCTCTCTAACTCAACCAAGCCACGCAAGTCGCCAAACCCAAGAGTATTGCGACAAAACACCTGTAAAGACTTACCACATCATAAGTACCTAAAGAACCGATCATATCCATTACCGTGCTGATCTAATCTACTACCAAGCTGTCCTACTTCTCTGACTTCCTTCCGAATTACCCTCAAGTTGACACTTATCCTTGCCAGAACACCATGATCCTTACTAAAGGCTCACTGCACGAGATCCTAGCATAAAACCACACTGCCCAAAGGCCAATAAGCCACTGTATCCCCTCTTAAGAACCCCAAAAGCACCACAATCGAGACATCCACTCTAAAGAGACCTTATGTGAATTTAAAATTGTTCCTTTTACCTTTCTGATACTAAAATATAGAATCCATAGTGATACAGAAATACTGCAAGTCCTGGCACCATCTAATGCAAATCTCAGATCTTAGCCATATACAAATCCGAAAAATCCTCTAATGCCACATATGAATCTTAAACTCTTTAGAACCTCCTTGAGAGTCATCCACTCTGCTCAAATCTCAAATGCACCACCCAAAGGGGCCGAACGACCTGTGCCCCATTAGCACGACAACACCCAAAGAATTAACCCCGCCTTAACGCAACTGAGCAAATTCCTACTACATGCGTTACATCCTTCACGAATAACAACTCAATCATTCCATGATTCCCATATACCCATAAAGTATAACGCACCGTGTATTCAGAAATTTCCTTGCTTAAGTCATCCTCAAAACCAGACTCGACAATTCATAACTGATCCATGAGTATGCCTCAGACAGAAACCATACAACATGTAACTATGCAATCAAATCTTCGATAGCAGACTCTCCCACTTGGCTCAAAGCCAAATATCAAAACACTCGATAACTCATAATGCCCATACTATATTACTACCATAATACTGCATCTAACACAAACCATAAAATAAGTCAAATCATCTACTAAGCTTGCATTCATCCTCGTGATGGTCAGGTCAACTCTCAACCAATCGAAACTCGAATTACAACAAATATAACCCACTGGTAAAAAATAAAGCCTCCACACAACATCATAAGGATCACACATCCGTAGATTACCTCGCAGGTGATAACCCACCTGCTTAGTCTCAAATTAACATCTCTCTATACCCTTTAACAGCCATAACTACTACACAATCACTTAATCTTCCTGAGTTTGAACTCATCAATAAGACCTAAGAATCTACTTCGCTCGACAAATAAACAACACGAAAGATTCTGCAATACGATCATAACTCGAGACTATATAACACATTTAGACAGATATCATGCACCAAATAGTCTTTTTGCCAAGGAAACTCTTCTCGTCATATTCAAACCATCTAAACACATCCCCCAGTCACATCATATTCATCATATAGCCATCCAACCACTCATTGAGCCACAAATTCCACTCATAGGGACACTACTGGACATATAAGTCCAAAAGCACATGCTCATACAACCGAAATCACCGTGCCTAAGCTGCAGTCTAAAACGGGCCTCAAGTCCTCCAGACTAGCCCATCGTAAAGACATAGAAAACACATCTTGCACCTCATCCATGGAATTCCACAAGCCGTCGATGTACAACTAATATTGAGCGCTCACATGCGCATACGAGTGAGTAGAAGGAATTCGAAGAGATATGCTTCAAGCTGAATCAGTGCCACATGATAAGGAAAGAAATATGGAAAGTTTATCCTAAATGCCCTGTAGCCTCTCAAAGATAGGTATAGACGTCATCATACCGATCCACAGTACTCTACTAGTCACTTGCTCGTGACTCGTAGATACTATGAACCTAGAGCTCTTATACCAACTTGTCACGGGCCAAAATCGAACCCTTCGTGATGGCACCTAACCCAACCCGCTAAGTAAGCCAAATAACCATAAAACACAATATAGTGATAATGCTAAGAGCCAAGAAGGGAATAACTGAATTTTATACAACTCCTCAAGGACTGGTAGTACAAGCCATGAGCCACTAAGACTTAGATTTTTACAAAACTGAATTGAAATAATTACAACATCTGTTTGGATTATACATGAACAGAATTGGAATCTAAAGCTACCAAGGACAAGTGATGCCATAACTGGAACGCAGGTGTATCTTCAATATCATCCCTGCCATACACAGCAGCATCAACACCAAGATCTGCACAAAAGGTACAGAAGTATAGTATGAGTACAACTGACCCCATGTACTCAATAAGTATCCTAACAAGCCTCGGCGAGTGAAAAGAAGCAAGAACTATAGATGATACTCACTAACACCTATGCAGTTCATAATTTCAACAAGGATAGAATAGATATAAGATCATATCCGGAAAATCTCAGGTAAAACCACTTTGATGCTCAAAATTCTTTGTTTTAAAGTGTAAAACTCGGTCAAAAATCCAGCATACAAGGAAGATATGCAAGTAAATACGGAAAACAGTCAAGGAAATTGCAAGTAAAGATGAAATGCAATAACCAAATATCTGTCCGCTGTAGCACGCAACCCAATCCAATAACAGTAACCAACTCTCCTAGAGCTCACATCAACCAGAAACCTATCGGTTTCTAACAATCCGCGTGTACACCGTCAAGAGAGAAACATGAGAGGGTGACCCTAGGGGGATGGATCCTTATTCACACACCGCACGAACGACTCATGGGCTGCACGGACAATTCACATGCTAATAATATCAATCGCACGAACAACTCACGTACTGCACGGACAACTCACGTCCTATAATATCAATGTCTGGTCAGCACAGACAACTCACATGCTAATAATATTGATGCAAGACAACCTGATCAAGCTACGTTCATGTCTTGGAAGAAGCTACATTCATGCTATGATTGCGCAATGATGGAAGAAGCGGGTAGCATGTCGGATAAGACAAGAAAAGGCATTGGTTACCCTTGGAGAAGAGCCAAGCGTTCACACATCTTGTGTTGGACGAAATATTTGTTGATGATGTACATTTGTGTTTATGTTGTATTATTGTGTTGCTATGGAAGACATTAATTCTTGTTTGGTCCTACGTGACTATTTTTTAAACTTAGCCAAATTGTGACCTTTTTTTTACTTAGTTGTTTCCTAGTTAATTTAGGTTAACTAGTTATTCTTTTCCTAGTTGATTTAGGTAAAGACTCATTCTATATAAGCCTAAATACTTCATTGTTTTGACACCTTTTTGACATTAGTTTCAATCAAAAACGGCAACAACATTGCTCCCAAAAATCGTGTGAATTAACTTGTCCAATTTTGGTGTGATTCAAAATTGAACTTGTTCCTTTATTTGATCGAACAATTTGCAAGATCATCGTTATCTTGAGGGTCGTTCGTATAGCATAGGTACTCCTTGATTTCATCAAGAAGGTAAGTAGACTAGTTCCTACTTGTTGTCTTGATAATTCATAGAGCGCCTTGCTTCTATCTTTTCTTTTATTGTTTCCGCGTTTAATATTGCATCAGTTGGTATCAGAGCTTGGAACGGGTTTGTTTCTACAATCCCAGTCCTATTCTTCGTGCCTTAATTTTAGGTTCTAATTCAAAAAAAAAAAAGAACGTGAGGAAAAAAAAAAGAGAAGAAAGAAAAATCAAAAATTTGTGTTGTTGAAGTTGTTGAATCATCTAGGGATTAAAGTCTTGAAGATTGATTGATAAAGAAACGTTCTTGAACCAAATCTTGAAGTTCTTGATCGTTTGAAACCGATAATCTTGAAATCTTTAAACTCTAGTTGAAATTCTTGAAGATGCACGAATAAATCTTGAAAATCTTAAAGTTCTTGGAGTTAAAATGAAGTTCTTGAAGAGTTTTACGTTGTTCTTGAAGAGGTTCTTGAATTCTCAAACGTTCTTAACAAGATTGCCTTGAATTCTTGAAGTTCTTGAACTTTAATTTGCTGCTCTTGAAAGAGCATTGTGAAAATGTGGGAGAGGGCCTAAGAAGTGTTAGGGAGGCCGATTTTGGGGAGGAGAAAGGAGGAGAATAGGAAACCCTAATTCTAGTCCAAGAAGGAAACAACTCCCAATCCAAAAGGGAGAAGTTTCAAGGAGTTGAAATTCTATTTGGACAAGGAGAGGAGGGGCTAATTTGTGTTGGAAAAGAAAAGGGGGAGGGGG
>MCJB01003558.1:115574-172338 GCA_002018475.1 Nicotiana obtusifolia | reverse complement strand
CCCCCCCCCCCCTCATTTTCTCCTTTGAAATCACCAACCAATTGCCACAAATGAAGATAGATTCATGAAATATAATCAAAACTGAGTATAAAACACTTAACCCAATCCATGTGGTGAAGATCGCCTCCAAAATCGTCCAATCCGAGCTCCCCACCTCAAAATATGACCAAATGAACAAACCCTCGATATTATACGTTCCTTCCAAATGTTCTGCCTCGTTTTTTATGCCAAATTATTCTGAAACTCGCTTTCGATGCCTCCAATGGATTCCCTGTAATGTTCTTTGACCTTATAATGAAGGAGATATGTTGGTTCCAATATTTGGAAATAGTGCATATTTTTAAATATGAATTCAGTGGCAATTTCATAACTAAATTGAAAAAAATCATGCCCAATTCTTAGTAAAATGACCATAAATTCCTCACACGATGTCGAAACTTGATGATTTCAGTTGCTATGGTTCCAAAATTACAATACGGATGTGATGCTTTAATCAAAATAGAAATTGGAGATCATTTTTTTTTATGTGGTACTATTTATGCTTAAAGAAATGACGTCGAAACATAAAAAATGAGCGTAACACAACCGAGCCCCTCGTGACCCGTACGAAAACATACCACAAACTCCGATAACATAACACAGACTTACTCGAGGCCTCAAATCATGCATAACAACATCAAAACCATGAATTGCTCAAAACTATGGTCGGGTCATTATAGTAGAACTCTTGTTTGCATTTGCTTGTAACCCTAAGGCATTTGAGACTTTCATAAAAGCCCGTTGAAGCAATCAAATAGAGGGAAGGTCTACCCTGCAAAACATCAACAAATCATCAGCAAAGCATACATAGATAACCCCCCTTCTTTTTGCATCTAGGATGGAAGTGAAACTCCTTTTTTTTTTAAATATATAGTTTTTTTATTAAACAAAGCAAAATACAGTAATGGAGAGGGACATAAACCTTACCTCCCAAAAGAAAATGCATGTACTCTTAGTCATCGTAAAGTGATAACTAATTGTACCTAAGTAGTGGTGAGAAGTTAGATCTATGGTGATGTGACAATTGTCTATTTTGTAGTGATAGACAATCGTATGTACAAAAATAAAGTAAAATTTTTCTGGGTCAAATATACAAAAATGTACTCTTGTTCCTAGTTCTACTGAGTAGATGAAGGGTATGGTCCCTTCAATATACATCTGACATCTATCAGAGGTGTCGAGAATTACCCAAAAAAGTGATAAAAAATATGAGCTATGTTCAAATTTGCTTTGGCCTCGCCGGCAAGGAAAACCTAGTTGAAGATGACTATCAGGACATTCCATGTGTCTGGACAATGGTGTTGTTTGTCTCTTGAATTCTTGACAGCTAAATACTGTGTTTCTTCTATTAACCTGTTGAGCTTTGATTCTTGAGCTGGCTGTTTGTGGCTGTCGAGGCTGTGTTGCTGCTACTGGATTCGTGTGCTGAGTGCTGCTGTTGATTCTGAAGTAAGGGTATTGAGTTGAGTGCTGGGACTGCTGCTGTCGAGTATGTGTGTGTATCATGTTTCTTCTGTTGAGTTATCTGTCTAGTTTGCTACTTCCGAGAGGTTGTCTGCTTTGTGCGTGTAATTGTGAGACCAATTGTGAGATCAATGTGTTCTGTTGATGTGGCTTCCTATGGTGTATGTGTTGGATGGCAGTTTTGTCTTCTTTGGAGTCAGCAGTTAAGTATCTGACTAGCATTTTGTGGTTGTGAAGTTGATGCCTCTTGATGGTTCTGTGTGTGTCCTACTTCTGCTGGTCATCTGGTGTTTGTGTTTGTGTGGCTTGTGACTTCTGCTAGTATGATGGGTGCCTATTTCTATAGTTGCTTCAATGAAGTTGCGTGTTGATTGGATTGTGTTTGTGAGGTTATTGCATTTTGATTGACCTGTGATCAAGGGTATGGGATAAGGTCCTTGATGATTGCTGTACTTGCAATAGGATGAGCATTGACAGTACTAACACCACACATTGCAAATGCAGCAATGATCTGAACCTATCCAAGCTGCCTGAAGAGTTTGCAAGTTTGCTGGCTTCAAAAGTGACATTGGTGATTATATCTTCTTTTCTGGTCCTTTGATTCTGCGAAGTGAGACTGTTGCTACTTTGAATGTGTCTCTCCTGCTACTGGTGTGACTGTTGGACTATGTGCTATATATGCTGCCTTGAGCATCTGTCTTTTTTTGATTTGGCAGTGATGTGTGTTGATTTGCCTGAGTTGACATTGAACTGGCTGACTGATTTGATGTTATGATGAGGTTGCACAGTGTGATTGGGGTTCAGTATGATTGCCTAAGTAACAATGGAATGAGCATGAGAAATGTTGATACCACACATTGCTTCTTCAGCAGTAATCTAAACCAGGCAGTGTATCATTTGCTGTGAGTAACTGTTCCAGATGAGTTGATGATATGACTGTTGTAGCTTATGGAGGGAGATTGGCATGTGTTGGTTGATTCTGGCTGTAGTATTGTAAGGCCAGAATGGGGGGAGATGGTGAAGGTATTAATGTGTATAGTTTCATGATTATGTGTCTGTGTCCTTTGTTCGTGGTGGCTTCCAGATTTTGGTGTGTTTGAGTGTTGGAAGGGGTGTGCAGTTGCTTGTCGTTGTAGGCTTGAAATGCTGGAGGATAGAATGGTATGCAGTTGATGTCTTTTTGGAGAGTTAAATGTTTGAAGCTTTGTTGGTGGCTGGCTATGTAGTCTATTTCTTGTGTAGTGCTGCTCCATGCTAGCCAATCTGTCAGAGGTTGTTGAGGAGATCCCAGTTGATTGTTGCATCTATAACTGGTGCTGCAGTTGCAGCAATAGGCTAGACCTGTTCTTCTTACCTGCATAAAACAGCAAACAAGTTACGTAGTTGCTACCTTCACTCTTATGTAAGGGCATCGCATTTTGTCTTCATTCACAATCTTCCTGCCTTGTGAATCTAGCTGCCAGAAATCATGACATTCAAGTCTCCCAGACTCAAGGGCATAATTTGCTAGATGGTCTGCTAGTTTGTTTCCTTCCCTATATATGTGTGTCACCTTCAATGTGAAGTCTTTTTTCAGTTGCATTATCTCTTCCATTTGATCAGGTATACACCAAGGTGGCTTCCAAACCATTGATTATGTTTTTGAGGAGCATGGAGTCTATTTGGACCCATATGTGTGTGTAGTTATGGGATTTGTAGTGCTTCAGGGCCTCCACAATAGCTACTGCTTTTACTGTAGTGTTTGTTCCTTCTGTGATTTCCTTTCCCAGTGCATATCTCAAATCTCCAGCGTCATTCCTTACACAAAAGCCAATTGCACTCCTTCCTGGGTTTCCTTTAGATGCTCCATCTGTATTGACTTTAAGCCAGCCTTCCATTGGTAGTTCCCAGACAATTTTGTTAAACTTCAATCTTGGAGTGTAGTTTTCCATCATGTGTAGTAGATCATGCCATTTGTGAGGTATATTAATTCCTGGCTTTCTGAGCTAAACTAAAGCCTGTAGTATTGTGGAAATCTGATATATAACTCTGCTCACAGACACTGTTTCTCCATATTTGTAACTTTCCTTCTTAATTACCACACAATGCAAGAGAGGACAACCTGCAATGCTGGCTTGACTTTAAGGACTGTTTGTGCAGTCCAGCATTTGGTGATTGCTTCGTGAAATGTTAAGTCTTCACTCTGGCTGCTGCACAGGATGTATAGAATAAGTGGACCAGTGTTTCCTCCCTTGGTTCTGCACAGCACCGGCATTTTGATGGCATGTTATACCCCAGTCTTTTCATGAAGTCATCTAGAGGTAGTTTTGCTTTCCAGACCTTCCACATGAAGAAGGCTATCTTAAATGGTAGTCCTTGCACCCATATCATTTTGTAAGCCATTTTAGGTTCATCCCTCATTCTGAGATAGTCGCAAGCAGATTTGACAGTGAAGTGGCCTTGGGTTTCTAGCATCCAGTATGGAACATCTAAGGTATTCTCCCTATCTGGAGGTGTTACAGTTTCCATTATGTGTGTTGCAATATCTTCAGGTAAGATCTCAAGAAGTTTGTCCCTATTCCATGTCTCTTCTTCCAGAACATCATACACGTTATGTATAGATTCATCTATCTCAAAATCAATTGGCACAACAAAGTACAGTGCTGCAAAACCAGTCCAGTTGTCAAACCAGAACAATGAGGATCCCATTTTTGGATGCCAGGTAATTTGGTGTTCTATGATGTCTCTGCATTCCAACATCTTCCTCCAAGTATGTGATCCTCCTTTCCATAGTACTATTACTGCATTCAGCTTCTTGCAGTATTTCTAACATCTTTAGATACATCATTTAGTGATCTAAAGCCTGTTCCACCTTCATCAAAGGGCATACATAAAGAATTCCACGATGACCAATGTCTATTGCTTCCTCCAACTGTGCTGCTCCAGAAGAATTGTGCAAATAGCTTGTGTAGTTTGTTGATGACATAGATGGGTGGGCTAACTGCAGAGAGCAGATGTATTGGCATGCTCTGAAGTACATGTGAGATCAACACTGCCCTGCCTCCTATTGAAAGTAGTTTTCCTTTCCAGGACTATAACTTATCAAGTATCTTGTTGATCAATCCTTGATAGTATTCCAACTTCCTTCTAAAGTAGAAGATGGGACATCCGAGGTATGTAAAAGGGAAGTTCTGCCTTCCCATGCCATTAATCCTTTCCACCTTTGTAACTACTTCCTGGTTGGCAGAATGATGCATATATACTGCAGATTTGGCTTTGTTTACCAGCTGCCCAGATGCTTTCTCATATGCATACAGAACATCCACTATCAATTGTAATGAAGTGGCATCAGAAGAGGAGAATATGATTGTATCATCTGCATATGACAGGTAGTTTATTTTTGGACTCCATTTAGGTAGTCCAAAGCCACAAAAGTATAAGTTTAGGTGCAGAGCATTCAAGCCTCTAGATAAAGCTTCAGCAGCAAGAATGAAAAGGGTGGGTGATAATGGATCACCTTGTTTGACCCCTTTTGAAGATTTCAAGAAGCCATGTGTCTATCCATTTATGAGCACTGAATACCAATTGTTTCCAATAATATCATACACTATTCCTATGAATGTCTCAAAGAATCCCATTTTCCTTAATGTGTTTGTCAGGAATAGCCATGATAATCTGTCAAAAGCTTTTTCCATATCAAGCTTGATTACAACATTTGGCCCAGCTTTTGTTCTTAGTCGAATGTCTGTGATGATTTCTTGTGTTAAAAGCACATTTTTAGCTATTGTTCTCCCTTTTATAAAACCTACTTGTTCTTGTGAGATCAAAAGAGGCAGTAGTTGCACAAGCCTTTTCATGTATCACTCTTGAGAAAATTTTGTTAATAAAGTTGCTTAAGCTTATGGGCCTCATGTCAGAGAATGTTACCACCTCTTTTTTTTGGGAGAAGTACCAAATTTGTATGTGTCACACATTTTGGTAACTGCCTCCCTGAGAAAAGTGCCTTAACCATGTCAAGAATGTCTTCTCCAATGATCTCCCAGCATGAGTGATAGAAAGCACCTGTGAATCCATCTGGTCCTCCTGCACTGTCTCCATTTAAGCAGAAAACAACGTGCTTGACTTCTTCTAGTGTGGGCTGTTTGATCAGTTATGTATTCTACTCCATGTTTATCAAAGGAGGAATGTTATCAAGTATGCCGAAATCAGTTGGCGTTGTAATTAGGGTTTTTTTATATATTTTTTAAATCAAATTCACTAGGCAGCATGCCTAGTGTTAATTTTCATATATATAACATAAATTACATAAATGGAGGGGGACATAGACCTTACCTCCCAATAGAAAATGTGTACATTCTTGGTCAGCCAAACTTGACAACCAAGTATGCCTAGATAGCTATGATGGGTTAGACCTATGGTGATGTGATGGTTGTCTATCTTATAACATCGATAGAAAATCATATGTACAAAAATAGTGTGAAGTGAATCTAGGTCAACTATACAAAAAAGTACATATTTTCCTAAATCTACTAAGGAAATGATTTGAAATAGTATCCTCCCTGTGCGATAGGGTCTATTTCTTGTAAAAAGAGAGTCTTCTAAGTGATGTGTCATAAAACAGAGGTAGCAATCTTCAATTTTACTTTGACATTGATAGCAAAGAAAGCAGAGTTGAAGATGGCTAGCAAAAGAGGGCCATGTAGCTGCGGGGTGGTACTGACAGTGTCTGAAGTTATGAATCCATACTAGCAAGGTTGGCTTGACTGGTGTGCTTTTGAGCTGCTGCATTCCTTATAATATTCATGTATATGTATGTGCTGCTTCTGAGTGTCTTGTGCTTTTGAGTGTTGTAACTTCTGATGAAATGATGGATGCTTATCCATCAAGCTGCTGGTGTTGCTACTGCTGTTGTGGAGATATTGTGTTTTTGTGTGTTGTGACTTCTGCTGGGATGGTGATTGTGTTTCCTTCTTGCTGCTGTTGTTGCTACTGTTGCCACTATTGCTGTTGCGGCTACCGGGACTATTGTTGCTGTTGCTGCTGTTATTGTTGCTGCTGTTGCTACTGCTGGTGCTGTTATTGCTGCTGCTGTTGCTTTTGCTGAGCTTGTGAGAGAGCTGCAGATGTATCTGTTGCTTAGTTGATGGATGCCTTATATTGCTGCTGTTGCTATTGCTGAGCTTGTGAGAGAGCTGTAGATATATCTGTTGCTTAGTTGATGGATGCCTTATATTGCTGCTGTTGCTATTGCTGGAGGGCTGTGTACTGCTTGCCTTGTGCTTGTGAGCAGGCTGCACTATAATGTATGATTGGATGTGCTGGTGTAGCTGCATCTTCTGATGAAGTGATGATTGTGTATCCTTCTTACTGCTGCTGTTGCTGGTGCTGTTGCCACTGCTGCTGTTGCTGGTGCTTCTGCTGTTATTGCTAATGCTGTTGTAGCTGCTGTTGCTGTTGCCACTGCTGATGTTGTTGTTGCTGCTGCTGCCATTGCTGCTGCTACTGTTGCTGTTGCTGCAGTTGTTATTACTGCTGCTGTTGCTGCTGTGGAGTTGTTTGCTAGCTGCATGATGGTATTGCATTGTGTTGATGCTATGAGCAATAGTATGGAGGGGGTGCCATAGTACTTGCTGCAGTTGCAATAGAATGAGCACTAAAAGTGCTAATACCACACATTGTAATTGTAACAAAGACTTGCACCCATCCAGACTATCTACTTTTTGTGTTGCTATAGTTAACTTCTGCTGTACTTCTATGGTTTGTAGCTACTGCTGAGGTAGTGATTGTCTACTGCTGATGCTTTTGCTACTACTGGAGAACTGTGTGTTGCCTTCCTTATGTTGGTGAGAAAGCTGCAGTTGTGCTTCTGACGCTTGCAACTTCTGCTGACATGTTGATTTTCAGTCCATCTTGCTGTTGTTGTTGGTGTTGTTGCTACTACTGTTGCTACTGCTACTAGTGTTGCTGCTGTTGATGCTGTTACTGCTACTGCTACTGTTGCTGTTGCATATGTTATTACTGCTACTGTTGTTGTTGTTGCTGCTATTGTGAAGCTGTGTGTTGTATTGTTGTTGCTGCTGATGTGGAGTTCCATGTTATTGATGCAATTGCAATAGAATGAGCACTAATAATGCTAATACCACACATTGCAATTGCAGCAATGACCCAGACTCATCCAGGTTATATGTTTTCTGAGTTTTTATAGTTGGCTGCTATTTTGTTTCTGTTGTTAGTAGCTGTTGTTTAGGTGATGGCTGTCTTCTGCTGATGTTGTTGCTGCTACTAGAGGGCTGTGTGCTGTTTGGCTTGTGCTTGTGAGGAGGTTGCACTGCATTATTGGGCTACACTGCAGTACTAAGCTCATATATGTTTGTGTGCTGCTTCTGCTGACTGCCTTGTGTAGGTGTGGCTTGTGGCTTGTGTTGAGCTAATGAGTGTCTATTCCTCTTGCTACTATTATTGTTGTTGCTACTTGTAGTGCTGTTATTACTGCAACTGTCATTGTTGCTGCTATTGTTGCTGCTTCTTTATTGTGCTTCTGTGATTTGTATCTACTGCTGAGGTGATGGTTGTCAGTTGCTGCATCCATTGAAAGGTTGTGTATTAGCTGCTACTGTGGTTTGTGGTTGCTGGTGAGGTGGCGGTTGTCTATTTGTTGCTACTGCTGGAGGACTGCTGATGTGGTGGCTGATTTTAGTAGTACACTGGATAAGCCAATTTCCCTACAAAATTAACAAACTGTGAAGAAAGGGGGGCCAAAGAGGTTGCTGCAGTAGCAGAACTTGTGGCACCATGTATGTTATTGGCTGTCTTTGTGGCTGTAGCAGTGAATTGGTGCTATGTCCTGGACCTGTATGCTGATAGCTTGAGTAGGGAGATCTGCACTAGGCTGGATAAAAGGTGGAAAGTAACTTCCTGTAACAGGGCAACCAGAAAGAAAAAAGCAATCAGAAAGAGTAAGGGGTAAAATGTTTCTATCCTGCTGCACAGGTTATTGCATCTGCTAGTGTTGCTTCATCGTAGCTGTGTGGTGGATTGAACTACTGCTTCTTCCCTCAAGTATATGCTCATGTTAATCATTCAGGTGCATTATGGAGCATCATGTGTGGAGGGAAGTTGAGTCTTTTGGATTTCCTGTGTCTAAATGTAGGATGTTCTGAGTAGCAAAAGTAGATCAGAAGTGATGGAATACAGTGCTCTGGTTACAGATGATGATTTTCCCCCATATTTGGCTGCACATCTGTTCTTCCACAGGTTCTAACATATAATGATTGGCAATGTGTCTAAGACCAATTTCTGCACCTCATTTTCTCTTTTTTGCAGACACCAGTTCATTAGCTTCATTGTTAGGGGCTGCCTGTTACTTTGGATCCCAACTGGTGCATTGAAGTACTTCCAATTGAATTGAGCAAAATGACCTGAGTTGAATATATGCTCCACTGTTTTATTCCCAGATTTGATGCAACATACACCATTTGTTGACACTAGGAGATCCAAACTTAGCTACTCTGTCATCTGTGGGTAGCTTGTTTCTCAGTGTTCTCCATAAGCAAAAGAACCATTTGAAGGGTATTTTCTTGTGCTAGGTCATCTTATTTATGAGTAGTACCTGATTCTTTTCTCTCAACATAGTCCATGCTGATGCACAAGAGAAATCTCCATAAGCAGAAGGCTGCCATATTGGTGTGTCATTGATCTGGGGGTTATAATGGATTTTGACTTAGAGAATGTGTGATATTATGGACAGGGGAGCTGTTTGAGATGTTATTTGACTGAGTTTCTGAATATCCCATTGCCCATCAGTCCAGTATTGTGAGACCTTGATGTTGCCAGGCCTGCCCTGTCCTTTTCTGAAACTAGTTAAGTGCCCAATACCTAGCCGATTATCCCACCAGAAGCTAGAATTTCCTGAGTGCAATCTCCATTGAATGTGGTAGTCAGCAGTTTTTTTGTTGAGCATCATTCTTCTCCATGTCTGTGACTGTCCAAAGTCCCATTTAATAGATCTGGGGTGTGATATCTTACAGTATTTGGCCAGTAGGAAATTGCTCCATAGTGTCTGTTTAGTCCTAAATCCCCACCATTGTTTGTATTCCATAGATTTACAAATCTCTGCTATAGGTCTCAGTCCAATGCCCCCTTCTTCCAGTGGGTATGATGCATGAAGCCCAATGGTATATGTTCCTTTCTTTGTTCATTCCCCAGAAGAAGTTAGCTGCCAGTTTGTCTATCTGTTTAAGGATAGATTTTGGAGATGTGACTGCTGATAGCAAGTGAATAGGGAGTGATTTCAGGACATGCTTGATTAAGGTCAGTCTACCCCCATAAGATAATAACCTGCCATGCTAACCTCTTATCCTACTTAGCACTTTAGAAATGATACCCATTGAAGTGCACAATCCTTTTCCTGCCAGTGTATAGGGGACAACCTAAGTAGGTTAGAGGGGATTCCTTTTCGGTAAAGCCTGTGACCTGTTGAATTCTCATGCTAGTATATTGGAAAGCAGAGGGGGCAGTCATAAAATGACTTTTGCTTTTGTTGATCTGCTGCCCAGATGTCTGCTCAAAATCTTTGAGGACTTCCATGATCTTCAATAATGAAATTCTGCAACCTGAGGTGAAGATGATCACATCATCTGCAAAGCTCAGATGTGTGATTTGAGGTTGTTGAGCATCCTAGACAGTAATTCAGCTCCCAAAATGAAGAGTAAGGGGGCCAGAGGGTCCCCTTATTTTAGACCTCTAGTGGAATGAAAGAAGCCAAATCTTGTGCCATTGACTATGACAGAGTACTAGTTGTTGGACATTGTTCTCCAAACCATGTCAATGATTCTTTCACTAAAACCCATTCTTCTCATCATTATACATGTAAAGGACCAAGATACCATATCATATGCTTTTGCCATATCCAGTTTAATCACTACATTGGCACATATATTTGGCTTCTTGATTCCCTGGGCAATCTCTTGTGCAAGCATAATATTCTCAGAAATACTTCTGCCTTTGATAAAGCCAGTCTGATTTGGGGAGATGATCTTGGGGAGAATAGGTGCAATTCTTTCGGAAATAATCTTGGATATAATACTTGCTGATGAAATTTCTCAGACTTATAGATCTAAATTCTGACAAAGTGTTAGGGAATTCCACTTTAGGTATCAGCACCAAGCATGCTTGTGTCATGTACTTAGGCATTGATTGACCACAGAAGAATGCCTTCACCACATTAAAGAGATCAAACTGGATGATATCCCAACAATGCTGAAAGAATTTTCCATTGAGGCCATCTGGACGTGCAGCACTAGATGGATTCATTGAGAAAACAGTGTCTTTGAGCTCCTCTATTGTAGGTTCTTTGTTGAATTGATGATTATCTTCTTCTATAACCAGTGTAGGGATGCAAGATCGAAGATCTTCCCTGATGACTCCCCCAGGATCAGTGAACAGGTTGTGAAAATGGTTACAGGCAGCTTCACCTGTTGCTTCATCTCAATATATCCAGTCATTGTCTTCATTTCTGATTTTATGGATATACAACTTTCTTCTTCTGCCTCTGATCAGACTATGGAAGTATTTGGTGTTCGCATCTCCATCCTTAAACCATTGTAATTGTGTTTTCTGCTTCAGGACAACCTCTTCAATCTTCAGATATTTGACATGTTGAGCAGTGAGTTCATGGGCAATTGTTCTATCTGATTCTTTGTTGGACTGTGCCCAAGTCTCTTCTGCTTTTCTGACTTCCTCTTCAAATTCCTTGACTTTCTGGAAAATATCTCCATATTCTTGTCTGGACCATTTGGATAGTTCTTTGCAAAGTGCTTTTGTTTTTTGATGGAAGATCCACATTGCATTTCCAGTGACCGGTGTATTCCAGACTTGCTGTACCAGTGGCAAGAAGGTTGCATTTTCTGTCCAGCAGTTCAGGAATTTAAAATATTTTATGGCATTATCTTGTCTGACATTGATTTCCATGAGAAAAGGAGAATGATCTGATCCTGCAGATGCCAGGTGTGTAATGGTAGTAGCAGGATGTGCAGCAAGCCAGTTATCATTAGCCAGTCCCCTATCCAGTCTTTTCCAGACAATTGAACAGGGGCCTCTGCCATTAGACTAAGTGTATCTATGTCCATAGTATCCAAGGTCAGTGAATCCGCAATCCTCAATCATGCTCAGAAACTTCAGACTTTTGTTTATTTAGTATGGAATATCCCCTATCTTTTCTTCAATTGATGCAATCACATTGAAGTCCCCAATGGCACACCATGGTACACTAGAGTTCAGTGCTTTAATCCTTAGCTTGTCCCACAGTGGTCTCCTTAAAGGAGGTTTGCATTTAGCATATATGACTGTGAGTGAAAATTTCAGCAGCCTCAACATGCTTTAGCTCAATTGTGACTTTCTATTCATCTTGTTCTGTGATAGTACAAGAGAAGTCTTTATCCCAGAAAATCCATATCTTATTGTTGATGTTGGAAGCTACATGATGCATAGATAGTTGGTTTTTGTATTGGTTGATATGTGAAGAGTCTAGGAATTGTTCAAGAATGGCTATGAGGGAGAGTTTATGGGTTTGTTTTAGTATTTTGAGTCTCTCAATGGCTCAAGAGGTTCTAATACTCTGACATTACATATAAGTGTACTGATCATTAAAACATGGAGGGGGGGTTGGAATTTTGTGGGACAGTGCTCCTGCTAGCTGCCATGCTTCTTGTGATCCTTGGAGATGGGTTATATGTTCTAGGAGATAATCCCTGATTCTGAATGATATCATTCTGATGGTATTCCCCATTAATGGCTTTTGCTAGGAGATCACAATGTTGGTCCTCTTTTGTGGCATCACTGAGTCCAGCTTCTTCCTCAAAGCCTCCACTCATCTCATTCTCTGAAAGAATAGGTCTATGTTCATCATGTTGTGAAGAATGTTTATTTAGGGGACATTCTTCTAGTAGAGTAGATGCTAGAGCAGTGTGTTTATTCAAATCCTCCTGGATGGAGCTATTTTCCTCCTACCTGCCCTGTTCATTGGCATATAACAAAGGTTGTGAAAGGAAGGGGTCTGGCATAGGGTCTCTATATGTCTGTGATTTGTTGGCAGAATCAACATCAGGGTTCCATTTGAAGTTGGCAGCTGGGCTTTGATATGGAGTAGTAGGGTCCTGAGGGTGCTGATCTGTTATAGGTTCATTGATAGAGATTCCTGTAGACTGTTTTCTCGTGGCTTTTCTCTTCTTCTAGCTTGGCTTATTTTTGGATTTAGGGGATTGTATGCTAAAATCTGACACTGCAGGGGCTTTTCCTTTTAGAAGCCTCCTTATAGTGTCTTCCTGCTGATCAGTTTGGTATTCATCTAAGCTTATTATGTCACAATTAATTTCTCCCATTGCTATAACTATACGAGGCTCTGCAGTATCACCTGGTGCAGGGGCAATAAGGGGACCATCCTATGGTCAATCAATTGTTCTCTAGCACACTTATGCAAAACATGATGAATCCCAACCCCAGTAGGTACCCTATCCTGCAAGAAACTGGTTTTCTCCAAATATTTCTCCTTTCCTCCATCAACTTCATTAGTAGCAGAAATAACAGGGGGGTCATGGGAATGGGATACAGTGTTGGTACCTTTAGAGGTATAAATGAAATTCAATACTTCTGGGGGTACCTGATGAGATGTAAAGGGTATATCTGACTGTGTAGTTCTGGTGATTTCCTGTGTGGATGCACCAGAACAAGTTGTGTTGCAATTTGCTTTGATATGTATATCTGCTGTTGCTTCTTGTTAGTTTGAGAATTACCTTTGAAGTGCTTCTTTTTCTGTGTTACCATTCATCATTTGATGAAGGTACTCCTTGAGTTTGGTGATCTCTGCTTTTTTGATGTTCCTCAGCATTTTGATTATTGCTCTGTTCCTTTAATGTCTCATTTGCATTGTAGCTCTGTGGTCTTGTCTTGTTTTGTCCTCTGGGCTGATTGTCTATGGTGTTGATTAGGGTGGTGGCTTGTGAACTTTTCTCTACAGCTGATATTTCCTCCTTTATTCTTTGATTTTCCTCATCTTTTTGTTTGGCTTGACAGACATAAAGTGAGTAGCCCTGATGTCTGCAGTATGTGCAATACTCTGGAAGATTATCATATTGAATCTGGAGCCATTGTCCTTCTCAATTGACATCATCATCATATCCTAGCCATACATAAGTAGGTAGGTCTTTGGTGAGGTCAATATGCATCTTGATCTTAGCAACACTACCTCTTGTCTTTTGAAAGGAAGCAAGATCTAGAAACAGGGCTTTCCCAATGGGGGATAACAATGGAGTCAAAATCTCCATATAGTATAGGTGCCATGGTAGTTCTGGAATAACAATCCATATAGGGACTATTGGTGAATCCTCATTAGGCTTGAAGGCTGGGTTCCATGCTTCCAGTTTCATCATTTGGCCCTGTATATACATATATTGCTTGGTCCATACTGTAGCATCATCATACTCATTATCAAGATCAATGCAAACTGTCCTAGCATTGAAATGAGCAATCTTCACCCCTCCTTTGAGTTTAGTTTGGGTTATGAAACTCTTTCTAATTACTTCCATTCTGGGCATGGTGTTGAGGAACTTTCCTATCACTGTGAATTTACATCTGTCTGCAAACTTAACCATGTAATCCTCCCTTTTGAAAAGCACAGCAGGCCTTCTTTGTTTGGTGGTAATGACTGGTGGGGTGAATTGAATTGGGGTAATTTCTGCTTCATGTCTGGCTCTCAATCTAGTGACATATGATTGTGTTACAGTTGGTGGGGGAGGAGTGGTGGTGGCTTGAATTTTGGATTTTGTGGAAGTGCTAGGGAGTTGAGATTTGCTGGTATTAACTGCTACTGCTTGAATTGCTGATGTGTGTGAGGTAGTTGGTTCTGTGTCCTTAGTTGGTGGTTTTAAGCTTCTTTTGGGATGTTTTGGCTTGTCAAAGTTAGAGGAGACCTTGATGGGAGCTTGAGCTAAGGTTTATGGAAGTGTCTTAGTGTATTTATCAGCATCAAAGATGAGGATAGCAGATTGCAGCTGCTGCTGTTGCTGTTGTTGTTGAGCAGGTTGTGCTGCTTCTGTAGTAGCCACAAAACTAGCAACTTTACTAATGCTTGTAAGATCTTGAATTGTGGGATTTGTTGTCCTTGGAGTTTCCTGGGACAGCAGGTGAGCCTTGTACAACTGCTGAGGTATCACACCAGCACTGCCAACCTGCTGCATTACAGTTGGAGGGGAAGAAATTTGATCACCATCTTTATGATGAAATTTTTGTACTTTTGCTTGATGACTAGTTTCCTTATGACCTTGAGAGGGTTGAGGAGTGACATGATCGCACAATTGAGCTGCTAGAGTGTCACTGGCATTTCGTCGAACACCCGGTGTGCGACACTGTTAGATTCTCCTTTTGCAATGTTGTGGAGATTGATTCAACAAAAATTGGAATTGAGGGGGAGGGGGGGACAATCTCCTAGACATCAGGAACCTTTTGGCATTGGTCTTGAGCCATTTGGTTTAGCAGAACATCATGCTCGGCCAACTGGTGCATTTCTTGGCAGTTCAGTTGGTCGGAGCTGTTGATTTCGACGGTGGAATCTTCCAAATTTTGAAGAGGAGGTCGGAATGAAGTTGGAGAAGGATATCCAACACTTGGAATGACTCGATTTGGCCTAGAAACGATCGAGGAGTTGTTTGGAACTCCCAGGCGATTTTGCGCTACAGTGATCCCTCTGCTCTTTTGCAAATCTGTAACAGCTGGGATATTGTTTTGAGGTGTTGTTTGTTGGAGATGATGCACACTGGCAAGACGAATCTTTTGGGAGTGGTCCGGTGTTTTTCCACCGGCTGATGACGGAGAATCGAGCATAATCACCCAACGCCGACACTGTTCACTACGATCGCGCTGTACGGAGAGAAAATAAATTTTTTGCGGCGTGTTTGGCAAATGCGATTGGGATGAACTTGGGGTTTAGGGTTTTGGGAAGTGAAACTCCTTGTTTAAGGCTAGATGATCAAATTCCATCTGCAGAATGTTCCATAGCAAGCACAAACATATAAGGTGACATAGGGCACCTTGCCTTATTCTTCTTTGTCCTTTAAAAGGTTTAATAAGTCCCCTATTCAAAGTCAAAGAGTAAGTGACAGTTGTTATGCATTCCATGATTCAGTCAATAAACTTGTGCGGGAATCCCATTTCAATAAAGAGTCTTTTCAGAAACTACCAATCCAGTGTGTCATAGGCCTTCATAAGATCAACCTTGAGCACAAACCTTGCTGAGATCCCCTTTCTATTGTAGCCTTCACATAATTCATGAGTGAGTAGGATATTATCTGTGATACTCCTTTCTTCAACGAAAGCTGATAGAGATCCTCTAACCAGAACACCTATTACTGACTTGAGTCTCCCGGTGATCACTTTTGTAATGATCTTGTACAGTATTGTGCAACATTCTATAGGACTATAGTCCTTCACCTGTGTGGGGGAACGAACTTTCAGAAGCAGAGTAATAGCAGCATAGTTTAGGGCCTTGTTCCTTTTCCCTAAGTGGAAGAATTCTAGTACATCTACAAGCACATCACCCTTTACCTCCTCCTAGTATTGTGTAAAGAATTCTATTGGAAATCCATCCACACCTGGGGTTTTGTCAGTTGGCATGCTCTTGATAGAAGCTAAGATTTCCTCTGTTGTAACTTCCTAGTCAACTCAAACTATTGTGTTCTTGTCGGACAAGTACCTTTCTTGATCACCTCAGAATTGGGACAAGGAAGAATATTTTATGATTCTCCCATCAGCTTTGTAAAAAATGAAAGGAATTGTTCTTTTACCTATTTTGGTTCTCTGATGTTGATTCCAGTATCTTTGTATATAGAATTAATTGTGTTAGCACTAGTGCGCATCTTCCACTAAGCATGGAAATGTCTTGTATTAGCATCTCCACATTGTATTCATGTAGCTCGAGATTTCTGTCTTAGGATTTGTTCCTCCACATTGCTCCACTTTTTCACTTCAATTAGTGCTGCTTTTTCCTGTTCTATAAAAATCTAGCATAATGGTTGTAAGGAGATATTGGACTATATACTAAGTCCAATTTCTACTTATCTTGATTTAGCTTTTGTTGATAGGAGGCCATATATATGTTTTAGTGCCTCCTTCAACCTTTTAAGTTTCTGCCATGTTCTGGACATCCCTACAACTATATATTCCTGTCTCCACACTTCTACCACAATCCCTGCAAACTCTGGGTGATATAAGACTGTATTATACAACTTGAATGGTCTAGGATGCAGTTTCTTCTGTTGAGTTGCAAAGTCACACTTTAGCAAGATTAGGGAGTGGTCTGATACTCCAGGATTCAAATAATCTGCTTCAATATGGATATAGTTTAGTAGCCAATTGTAGTTCCCAAAGGCCCAGTCAATCTTACTATACACGCTTGAATTGTCATCTCTTTTGTTACACCATGTAAAGTACCATCCTGTGCTTTTCAAAGGAGTGAACTACAATTTGTCCAATTACTCCTTGAAATCTTGAGTCTCTGCCTGAGTTATAGGGGCCCCAATTCTATCCTTTGAGTGGAGCACATTGTTGAAGTCACCACATACAGGCCATTCAAAGTTGTTACTTGAGATCCAATAGAAGCAAGCTTCTCCCATAATTGCTACCTCCGCACCAACTTATTGCTTGCATATATCAGCATAAATAGCAAGCTTATTTGGGTAGTGGAGTCTTGCACTTGACAATGAATGAACTGAGCATCTACTCTAATATCTGAACCTTTATTAGGTTTCCACAATAGCCAAATATGATCATTATAAGCATGATCATAGTTGAACTTTGCCTGCTAGTCCTTTTCTATCTTTTGAGTAATCTTCCTAGATTTATTCTCTTTTACTCTTGTCTAAATAATCCCCATAACTTCTATTTTATATTTCTTCATAAAGAGAGTCATCTCCTTCTGTTTGAACGGCCTATTTAGCCCTTGAATGTTCCAGGTGCTTATGATCATAGAGGTTTGATTTGGCCTGTCCCAACCTCCCCCACAGCAGGTGAGATCTGGCCCTGAGTCAGTACCTCAAATCTGTTGGTGGTTCCCAACTGGCTTGTGGGGCAGCTAGGTAGTTTTGTGGTTGATCATTTAACCCACTATCAACAATCCTTTTACTATGATTTTGTGACCCTGATTTCCTCACAGGTGATGCTAGAACTTGGAATTCCACCTCTGCCAAAGGTAAATTAGTAACATATGGTTCAGTGTCATTCTCTTGTGCTTTGGAAGTAGTTGGATCAGTGGTAGTAATAGTCTGCTCCTTTGCCACCCATTTAGCCACCACCTTCCTCCTCTTCCTAGCTCTTCTATTCTTTCTCGGTTGCTCAAGAAACCCATCCTTTTCCTCCTGAGTCTTTCTCTTTCTGCATTCCTCAGTGGTTATGTCTGTCTCTACCAGTACTCTGGCATAGGATATATGATCAATCTCAGCCATAAATAGGTCAGTGTACATAGGCTTACCAACAACACTAGCTAGTTTACTCATAGCTCTGTAGACTAGTAGCTAACAGGTAAACTAGGAAACCTCACCCATAATTGAATCACAGTTAAACACTCAGGATCAAACATAATGGTACATGATTTTGGGTTTGATAACAAAATTCCACACATTCTCCACATAATTCTCCATGGATTTGAAAAATGGAGCATCCCCCAAAACATACCGTATCAGAGATGAACCCCAATATTCATGTTGTTCCTTGATATCCTCCTCAACAATATTAACTACAAAAGTATCACCATGCAAGTCTGGAGGAATGAAGGTAAGGACCTTACCCACTTGTGAGCTTCGATTCCTCTAGTAGTGTTTCTCCTCGTTTGGCGAAGGCCTATGTTCCACCATCGAAGGGGGTTTTGCATCAGCAAGAATTGGTAATGTGGAATTTTCTAGGTTAGAAAATTGGAAATGATGGGGAATCTCTATCCCTATTCTTCTCACAGCATGTTTTCCAGCTGGGCTGATTTGATTCTCACTCTTCTCCTCATCTTCAAGTTCCTCGCAGATGGGTTTGAATTGTAGCGGTAGGAAGCTACCAAAAGTTAATGTTCTCAATTGTGATTGAATTCCATTCATTGGAGTTGCAATAGACAGTGTCGCCGGTGATGGCGAGGTGCTTGGTAGAAGGAATTTTCTCACTATGCGTGCACATTATCAAGACACGCTAAACCTGAGCCGGGAGGTAAACATGCCTCCCTCCATTTGAATCTTCACCAAGTTTGTGCCAATGAAGTGCCATGAAATTTTTCTTAAGTTGTTAAATCTCTGTTCCATCAAAAAGTGTCTGAATCACACTTACACACATCCAATTACTTCCAAACTTTACAATCAAGTTTAATTCAACTATATAGACCTATCCAAAGTGTTGGAACACCGATTGGGGTCCAATAATATCAAAGTTAACTCTTGGTCAAACTTATAAACTCTTAAATTCTTCAAATTTCCATATTTTGATGGTTCCGATAGCTTCGCATGGTAATTTTGGAATCAGAAGTATGTCCAAATATTGATTTGGAGGTCCGTAGGTCATTTTGTCTTGAATTGGCAAAAGTTGAAAAGTTGAAGGTTTGGAAAGTTGAGAAGTTTGATCGAGAGTTGACTTTACTAATACCGGGCTTGGATTTTGGTTTCGAAAGTTGGAATAGGTCCGATATATCATTTATGACTTGTCTGCAAAATTTGAGATCAATCGGAATTGGTTTGATAGGTTTCAACATCGATTGTAGTAGTTGGAAACCAATTAGTTTCAATAGGCTTGAATTGGGGTGCGATTCGTGTTTTTGATGCTATTTGACGTGATTTGAGGCTTCGACTAAGTTCGTATAATATTTTAGGACATGTTGGTATGTTTGGATGGGGTCCTGGGGAAGTCGTGTGTGTTTTGGATCATGTTCTCTGATGAAATAGGGGCTTAATCCCTAAATGAGATGATAAATATTATTCTCTGATGAAATTGCCTGTTTGAGCTATGATAGTACACTTTGCACATGCCTACACTTTAGCATGTCGTTTATGCCTCTAGGAGCATGATTTGTTATTCATTCATTACATACATGTATAGTTATTTATTTGCTCATGTGTGATATGATTGGACTGGTGTCTGTGACCACGTTGGGCAGATTGTGTTGTTTTGTCTGTTACCACACCGAGAGGATTGTGTTATTATGCCTGTGGCCACGCTGGGCAGATTGTACTGTTATGCCTCTGACCACGTTGGGTGGATTATGATATTGAGCTTGTGATCACGCCGGGCTGGTAGCATGTTGAATTGGCCATGCTTACGTGTGGATATGGATCCATCCCCTCTAGGGTCACCCTCTCATGTTTCTCTCTTGCTGGTGGACACGCGGTTATTGACGAAAACTGATCAGTGGTTTGGTACGGTTATGGAAAGGTTGAGGAATTTTGGCTAGTGTTTTGTTCGGATTTTGCATTTCATCTTTCTTGCAATTTCCTTGATTATTTATCTGATTTAACTGCATATCATCTCCATATGCTGAATATTGACTAAGCAAAGTATTTGAGAAACTGTATGTCACGCCTCGAACTCAAGGAGCGCGACCGGCGCTCAACCGAGTGAACCCGGCCGAGCAAGCTTGTTAGATTTCCTTCTACCCAACGCAACCATGAATAAAGAGGAGATGCACTCCATTAATCAAACACTGAAAGGATTTCATTAACAACTCCCATTTCATTTCCATTATCAACTTCATTCATAATTTCAAAAATATTACGAGTTTATAGATATAATGAAAAACATGTTTGCCAAATACCAACACTACTAGTTTAATTCCCAACATCAAACACCACCCATAACTGTCTAGGGAGCCTCTAAGTACAACAGAAGAGTAATATGGAAATGCCGGTAAAAAGGCAAAAAAATACAAAGTACAACATCGAATGACATCAGGCCCGGAATAGAGTAAGGCTCACCAAAACCTACTGAATAGGGAGTAATGGCTAACAAGGACCAAAGATTGCCCGCTGATGAACCACCTACACCCATTAAAATACAGTGCCCCCGGCAAAAGGGACGTTAGTACATATGGAATAGTACTAGTATGTAAAGCTAACTGTCCTCTTTCAAAATAGAATGCCAATGTAAGAAAGGGAAAATCATGAGAACAACAATCAACAATCAATGATATCCAAATTCCAAGTTAAAACATACTAATTTCCAAAATATGAAGATAATAATGTGAAGATGATCATCAAAATATGAAGATAATTTTATTTTTGGTTGGGAGATCTTTAGCACCGATATACCACTATTCAAAAAATCATCGTTTACAATACCAATACCACCGTACTTTTAGCAAGGAATCAGATCACGACCCGATCGACTAGGCCGTCTCATCCTAGACATCAACCACAATCACAATTTCAATTATGATTTCCAGCACAATCACCACCATGTGTGCAGCATGGTGTCCGATCACGACCCAATCGGCTAGGCCATCTCACCACAATGCCGTGTGGATCGACATCATCCGTTTTTATCAATCATGTCATCCCAATTAAGGGGAATAATTTTATCACATCAATCTCATCCCAAATAAGGGGAATAATCACAATCCACTCCAATACCGGCACGTGTATTTTGGGGGTTAGGTTATTCTAACCTACCCTTCCTCGGTGACTATCGGTACTCCCAAAAACATTTTTGATTTGCATACAAAGGAAATAACAACTCAAATGCATTTACCTCATAACTTTTCATACCATATATAGCCTCATTGGTACTTCCAACCACTTACAACATTATTATTCCATTGGCTCTCTTGGCCATACATATGATTCATCATTCATGGATCGGTTACCATATTTCATATTCCACACTTTCATTTCTTTCGTTTCATGGATCATCATCATAAATATCAACAAATAGAATATCCCGGAAATCACAACTTTAGGTTCATTAGTAATGAAGACTTTAAACACAATGGATTTCTTTACAAGAAATGGAGTAAAATGATTAGCAATCGAAGCACAATTTAAAATCATAAACGAGTAACACATCATTTATTCTTGAAATACTTTTTCCCAAAAAGGGCAATACACAATTTCCACCCATGAATATGTAAGAATGCAAAACACATTGAAAATACTCACAAAGAATAGCATTAGTTAAAACAGCCACATTGGGGCATGACTTGAGGACATAAGCTTTTACGCAAATCTACTTTTGAAGTAATTTTGGAACAGCTGAATCAAGGCTCATTTCATAATCTTTCTCACATTATCTCATTTCATTGGCACCTCTAAACACAAGTATAATATTCATTCTTGGCATGGTGGCCTCGCTTTATATCTTCAACTCGCTTCTTTCACTTTCGAGCATCTTTATAGATTATCATCAACAAGGCCTTTCCAATCAGATTTTAGGTACACATATATGAGCAATTAAGAGTCTTAAGCATATCTAGTTTTTCTCGCACAATTTGGCATACTAGCTTTCATTGGAACACGACTCAAGGCCATAACATTTTAATACACAACACGTACTTTGAACATATATCTTTCGACATAAGGCTCATTCGGAATAGTCTAGTTTATAAGGAATAACTCAGAACATAGGAATTAGGAACTTGAGCCAACCATGCTTGAAACTTATGGGAACATCATGGAATTGAATTCTAAGAGAGTAGTTTAGCCAACATACCTGGAATTCGCCCCTTAATAATACTACGACGTTCCACCACACTAAAGAACTTCAATCTAAAATAATGTGACACAATTGCACCAATATTAGCAAGATTTCTATACTTTAAGTCATTTAGACTTCTTTATCAAACATCTAGTGTGAATATCTTTCTACAACCCCCTCGAATGGAATTTCTTCACCTACCAACCACCTTTCACGCCAATGATTCACCTCACAATCGCTTCTAGGCCATCCACAACTTCCATTAGCACATGCATGCCCAACAATTTAATCCCAAACCATCAATCTCATCAATTAAACCATTTTATAATCTCTACAACACCAACACAACCTAAGTTAGGCACTTATGGCTTCTAATCACCATCCCATCATAACGCATATTTCATACATAAATAATCATCATAAATTAGTTAGAGATGGTAGACATACCTCCTGTAGTGAGACTTTTGAAAATCCCAACTTGTAGTGTTTTGGACCAACTTGGGGATTTGAATAGAAATCTATGGATCTTCAAGATTAACCCTAGTTAATATAAGTGTTAGGAGTAGTAATCAACTCAAAATTACTCCAAAAACATTACCTTGGTTCATGGGAGGGAAGTGTTGGACGGATTTCCCTTGATATGCAAGCCCTAGCTCAAACAAATGACTTATCCCCTCTCTCTACCCAGCCTTGGGGGTATTTAATGGGCTCCAATGTGCGCGGTCGCACACCTGTGCAAGTGACCGCGCATGTGGTCGCGCACCTGAGGCAGAATACTCTCTAATATGTGCGGCTGCGCGTATGTCATAGGTCCGGTAAAATGGCCATAACTTTCTGCAGACATATCCAAATGACGAATGGTTTGATGCATTGGAAATTAAACTCAAAGGGCTTTAATTTGATAGGTAGATCAACTCCTAAGTCCTTAAAGTTTGGTAGCAGCATGCGTTTTAAATAGTATCTTGTGCAAATTGAGACATCCTTTCCACTTAATGTATCCAACTTGTTCCACACAAGTTCTTGCCATTCAGAAAACTCCTTAGTATGTTCCAACACAACTTAAACATATATTTTTGTTTCAAAATGATGTGGTTCTATCCCACGGGTCTCCTTTAATACTCAAATACATTATTCCCTAATACCGCTGACGCACATTAAAATCTTAAATCATTAGAAAATTTTTAACGGTGCCTTACACTATAGTCATACACACGGGGATGTTTCTTCCTGTGTTTTATGATTCCATTATTGTTCCATTATTGTTCTATACTTGTTTAAAAGATGAAACTGCACATGTGATAGCTAGCATCATTTAATAATTTGTGCTTCTTTAACCTCGTCGTGGTTAGTTACGATACTTATTGAGTACATTGGGTTGGTTGTGCTCATACTACACTGTGCACTTAATTGTGCAGGTTCGGGTGTGGGGACCAGTTATCAGCTGTAGGCTTCCTTGTTGGACTATCTATGAGAGGCGAGGTAGAGCTGCATCCTTGGTCGCAGTTTGATTTGTCTTTTCTTTGCATATTGTTGTTACAGTTCAGACAGGGTTTTTATCATTCAATTTCAGACTTGTATCCAGTTGTAGAGCTCATGACTCTGTATTTACCAGTTTCTAGGGGATTTACTTTGTATTAATAGTATTTGTTGTATTGAGATTTCAGACTTATGTTATTTCTATAAGTTCCGTTGTTTTGTTTTCCTTTATTATCATGTTTCGGCTTGCTTAGCCGCTTAAGCGCCATCACAACGGGTTGGGATTTTGGGTCATGACAATAACCAAAGCGCAATAAAAAATTCAACATCCCAAGAGCTATCTCACTCGAATCTCTCCACAAGGACTTAGCAGAATCACATCAGGCGTGTGAATAGTCAAGTAGTCTCTCATATCATTGTAGCATAAGAGAGTAACACATAAAACATAGCAGAACATGAATAAGATCAACTAGCTAATGATACACCCTCAATAATAGCTGTGCTAAGTAAACAAACCTGTTCTGATGTAGAATGCACATTCTCATTAGACCTACTAACGGGCCCCCAAATTAATTTGGATCTTCATGAAATAGGTAAATAACCTTCCAGAAGTCCACAGTAACATATTTGAAACATATACAATCAGCCGTCTAACTCTTTAGCATATCTTAATCGTTCACAACCAAGGAATAGTATGCCCCTGAGAACATCCAGTTTCTAAACCTCAAGAATACAAAAATCTCCATATCCGATCCCAATTACACGCTCAAGACTAACTCATTGCTCACACACAATCATCTCACAGAAAAATACTCACATAAATCTTCAATGCCATGTAGCAAAACCTGAACCAACAGCCAACAACCAGGCGATTACCGTAACACTAATCAAGCATCCGCTAGTCAGTATGCAATGCGCCTTCTACACACACAGTCTTCTCAAACGACACCAGATAGAGCCAGCATTCTCATAAACGAGTGTCAAACCTGAATCATCCCAAGACTTCTAAATACTCATCAGTTGTAGTACATCATATCAATCGATTCCTTGCTCAAATCATCCTCAAAGTCAACCTTTTCAAGTCATAGCTAATCCAGAAGTGGCCCTAAGTCCAAAAACTGATATAACACATGACCATGAAATCTGATTGTCGATGGCGGACTCCCTTAATTTGCTTGATGTAACACATCGTCCGTAACCCACAGTACCCTTCCTTCATAGCTGCCCCAATCCCACACTATTAATAAGCCGAATGCTTCATTAACTTATGTAACACTAATCATAAAATGCTCCAAAGACTATGCGAAGTGCATACTCATCCTTCTTACAGTCACGCCAAGTTCCTCAAGTGCTCCGAAATGATAGTATATGCATTCCACTGAATAGAAGCCTCATACAAAACACAAAACCTCAAATCTTCTCATAGGAGATGACTCGTCGGTTTCCCTCAAATCAACATCTTCCCCCGACCCTACCATGGTCACAACAACTAGGCAACCAATGAATCCTCCCGACTCTACACTCGTCAACACGATATAAGAATCAACTTCATTACTCAAATGAACAACCAAAAGATCCACTGACACACCCACTTCTCAAAAATGTACAACACATTAGGACGGTGATCAAGTATCCATAGCTCTTTGCATCCCATCCGCAACACCACAAGACGTCGATGCACCACTGATATCGAGTTCGCAACATCATATATCAGTGCATGGAAAGAAATCAAAGATATAAGCTTCAAAATAAAACAAAGTCACACGATAAGGAAAGAAAGATGGGAGGCTACATGGGAATGTAAGTATAGACGTCATCATACCGATCTGCAAGACTCTAACAAACACTTGCTCATGACTCGTAGACCTGATTAACCTAGAGCTTTGATACCAACTTGTAACGACCTGAATCCTCACCAAGTCATGATGGCACCTAGCTTAACCCGCTAGGTAAGCCAATTAGTATAAGTTACTACTAAACAAAGATATCATCTCTCTCTCTCTCTCTCTCTCTCTATATATATATATATATATATATATATATATATATTCAACAAAAATTCAATACAACTACCCCAAGGACTGGTAGCACAAGTCATGAGCCACTATGATTTAGATTTTACAAAGCTAGTAAAGGAAATTAATACAATTTCTGTTTGAATGTTACATAAATAGAAATAAGGTCTTAATCTACCATGAACAAATGGTAGCTCGAATTGGGAACACGGTTACATCTTCAATGCAAATCTACGTCTTCCACAACTACCCAACTCCAGAATCTGCACGCAAAGTGCAGAAGTGTAGTATGAGTACATTCGACGCCATGTACTCAGTAAGTATCTTGACTAACCTTAGAGAAGTAGTGACGAGGTTTTGAGTCAAAAGATACTCATTTTGAAAACTTGTGTAGCTCAATAACATGTATAATACAGAGAAAATATTCCAGAAAGACAATTACAAACTTAATAATATCCACAGTAAGGGTATACAACTGGAATAGGGAAATAAACAAACTCTACCATTAGACAGATTTAACAAATACAACGTCCACCAACCCTTCTCACAAGGAGGCATTCACCATATCATATGTAGGCTCAATACTTATACATGACTATAAACTTGTGCCCGACAAGGTCCAATTCAATATCAATTGCCAAATAACACGTTCAAGTGAACCTTTCTAGAAGCAAATACATCAATGCATGATGACAACTTTCTTATCACATCAATGCAGAACATTACCGACAACTCAATAAAACATGAGATATCAACTCCACGTAGGTACTCCATTTTGACAACTAAATCATCAAATAATAACAGAGGAATAGGTTAACATGTTAGAAACAATGCAACAAACCATGTAAAAATGCAGACACACATAAAGAAGTCATAAGCAAAAACAAGAATGTCATTCTCGTACCACCATACAAACATAATCAACCAAATCGCCTCCCGGCCATCACATAACATCCCCAATATGCTACCCTTATTTTGCCACATGTGCACATAACAATAAAATGCCTCCCTTATTTCGCCACATGCGCATATCCCCACCCTTATTTCGCCACGCGGTTAACCCGAGAAAACGCTACCGTATTTCACCCCATACACACAACAATGGACATAGTCGCACGACAAAGACCGCGTGCTGACACCCCCAATCAAATTATCATGGCAAATACCTCGTGCCACATATCATCACAATTGTACGGTAAAGACCTCGTGCCACAATATCATCACAACCACATGGTAAAGGCCTCGTGCCATAATGTCATCATAGTCAATCCTCTCAACATGTCCACAAGTTCCATAATCACAACAGTGAAAAACAACAAATTATCATCAAGAGGCATAACCTCATTATTCATCAATAAAATGCATAAGGACATGATAAGAATAACAATGTGGATAAGGCATGACGACGGCTAAATCAATAATAGCAACCAAGTTCAAGTAGCTAGTCATACAATTGATCACATATGTGTCATAGAGTACACACGTCCCAATCGAGGCACAGTACAAGAAAAAGTACGAATATGTGTTCATAATATACGTGTATCTACCTTCGAGGCTAGTTTAAGATAAGTGTCAAGATTAGTTAATCATGTTAAGTCTAAGGCACTAATAACCTTAACATTAGCTCTAGCATGGTTTATTGCGTTCGCGTAGTCAATAAATTGAATAATACATAGAATCAAGTAGAACTCATAACCAAACAAGGCATAGAGTACACTAAAATCTACCCTAAGCATGGATAAACATGGCACATGTATATACGCTTGTCACCCCAAATATACATCACCTCCGCATGTAGCAAATAATCAATATTATTAGGAATTTCCTCAACCAAACCTAGGAAAGACACATACCTCAAACAAGCTAAATCAATACTCGAAAAAGGCCTTCGCATGCGAATCGACCTCCGAACGGCTCTAATCTGGCCAAAAATAACTCACTGACATCAAATAATGCCATAGGAATCAAACTCAAATGATAAAGGTCGAATCTTTAATCAAATACTCAAAGTCAACTCGAGACGGCTTCCCAGCACCCAACCCAAGTCACATATTTCGACATCCCATTCAAATACGAGTCAAACTGTACAAGTTTCATCCTAAATCCGATTCCGAATCGATATTCAAATCTCAAAGTTTCACTTTAGAAACGTTTTCCAAAAACCCCCCAATATAGACTTGCTTATCTTCCAAGCAAAAAAACCTCTTTTCTCCTTTAAGATTCCTTGATTTAGAGCCAAAATTAATGATGGATTCATCTTATAATCGTAAATTTGATTTAGTTTTACTTACCCACTAGATGAAAACTCCCTCAAATTTGCCTCTTCCCGAGTTCCAAAACCTTGTGAAAAAAGTAACTAAATTCTAAAACAGGTAAAAAAAATTCAACAATTGTCCCAGCAACGACAAAAACTTCATTTTATCACCCAAAACATATTCCGAACCTCCTGGGCAAATACCATATATGCATTTCAATCTGAAAACATGCTACGAACCTGCTCGTGCACTCAAAGCACCAATAAGAGGTCGTCTTGACCCAATATTGACTGTAGTCAAACTCCGAATCCTTAACTTAATTAGTCTCTTAACAAATGACCCAAAATACATTCGAGCTCCTCGGGACCCCATCCAATCATACCAACAAGTACAAATACATAATTCAAACTTATCCAAAGGATCAAAACATCCATGTAAACATCACAACAAAGAATTGAGGCTCAAACCAAATAGAATTTCTCTTAAGTTGTTAAATTTTCATTCCTTCAAAAGAGTGTTTGAATCACACTTACACACATCGGATTACATCCAAATTTACAAACAAATTCAATTCAACTATATAGACTTATACAAAGTGTCGGAACACCAATTGAAGTCCAATAACATCAAAGTCAACTCTTGGTCAAGCTTATGAACTCATAAATTCTTCAAATTCCCAACTTTCGATATAGTGTCGAATTCTTATAGAAACCTCCAAATAAAATGCAAACATACGTACAAGTCTAAAATTATCATACGAACCTATTAGAGCCAGAAAAACTCGATTCTGAGTCTCTTTATCCAAAATTCAAACTTTGGTAAACATTTTCAGCTTAAAGATTCCAAATCAAGAGTCATTCTTCCAAACTAATCCCAAACTACTTGAAACTGAAAGCGAACATACACCCGAGTCATAATACATCATATGAAGCCACTTAAAGTCTTAAACCATCAAACAGAATGCTAAAGCTTAAAATGACTGGTCAGGATATTATAAAAGGGATCTATACAATCCCGAGGGACACTCTCATACTATTTGCATTACTTGGAGAAATATGCCAACATGTTGCCTATTATCACCTAATTTATCAAATCAGTTGGGGGTAGGACTAACTCTTTTCTTTAATGCAGAAAATGAAGCACGACATTCCTAGTTTCGGTGGTCCAAAGAATTCCATCCAAGTTGATTGATTGTGGAACGACTCCCCTCAGTGTGATAGGAATCACGTATGAAGGATACTAGGTAACTTGCTATCCTTAATGGAGGTTCAGCCATGCAGGGATTTGATTGAGGGTGCTACTATATTTTGGTACAAGAACAGGGTCGTCTTTCGATTCAAAAACTTAGAGATGACCCCGCTCTTGGAGGAAATTGGAGGTTTTTTAACATCCCTTGGGATTGTCCCGATCTGCTAGTACCGAAAAAAATTGTACACCCCGCAGTTTTCTGAAAATGTTTGGAATCAAAAAGAACGATGAACTGGATTGTTTGAAGAAATCTTACATATCTTTTGATCTTATGTATGAACGGTATGGACACAACAAATCATATTAGTTATTTCACGAAGAATTGGCTAGTACTTTTGTTGGGTGGATTTGTCATAGGGTTTATGTTTTCATTATGTGTATCTTGAGACTGCTGATCTTCCCGATGCGCAAGGAGGAATAATCCATACCCAAACTAGACATGGTATCTAGAACCATGATGGAAGGAATTGAGGAAAAAGTCTATACTATTGATATTGAAAAAAATGTACCGAGCCTTGGATGGATGCAAGCACGGGGCAGGCTACTTTGAAGGGAGCATCCCTTTGTTGCAGATAAGGTTGATAGAGCACTTCCAAAGGGGCGACTTCAGTCAGGTGTTTCTTTGCAAGCCGGTGAATGACTATATTGCTAGCCACCATCCAAAGAAGATGACTTTTGCAAGGCCTACTGATGCTAAAGGATGAGCACACCTCTTCAACAATTTGAGCGAGGAATAAGTACAGTGGATGTTCGAAGGGTTTCCAACCACGGATTTCATAATACGGTCCAAGAAGGCTACTCATTCGGTGTTTATAGGGTTGTGAGGCATTTAACCTTATGCTCCGATAAGAGTAATGAGGCAAGCTGGAAGAAAGCAGGTTATACCATAAGTATCCAACATGACACAACACAAAGAATATTTTAAAGGAGACGATCCCTTCAAGTTCGAAGCCCAACATATGTGGAATCAGAAAATCATTGTGGAAGAAGGACCTAGAGCCCGGTAGGTATCATGCTGGACACATGTACTACTACTTTTCGTGGTTGGAATATGATGTAACCTAGGATGTAAAATTGGGTATCAAGCTATAGGGAAGGATCATAGACGGAGAGGTCGAAGCCTAAGTAAAATACAGAAAGGTGCGCGAGGGTCTTTGAGTCCGGAGCCAAGCACATGGAGCAACACAAGATGAACATGGAAGCTAAAACATAATGGAGAAAGATAGCAAACAAAGCGACGGAAAAGTTGGAATAATTGAAGCATGGATTGAAGGAGTTAGACGGGAAAATGAGGAAGAGACTCATGGACTGCTAGGGTATGGGATATGATGAAGGTTTAAAGCTGGCAATGGCCTACCTGTTGATTGACATGTGCGACCTCAAGAACATGATCGAAGGAGCAAAGAAGTCAAGACATGGAGAATGGCCATCCCGAACCAAGTAGAATAGGAAATTTCTTTTATATAATGAGACCTCAAAATAATTTTATAATTAGCAGTAGTTTTCGTTTTTGAATTGATCGAATAAGGCCTTGAGCCACTAGTGATTCTATTTCCCTATTTCGTTTTAGTAATGGAATGGTTTGATTTATTCCGTGTTAATGGGATGAAACAATGTTGGCACAAATTTCTTTAAGTTTACTTGTCGTTTTAGGCCTAGATCTAGCACAACGAGGCCCAAATTAGGATACGAGCTATTAGATGCTTATGTGCTAACTGTTTAAATACTGTAATGATCTTTTCCATTTACCTTACTGACTTAGCTACCTTTTGTTTTTTCATTCTTTTTTATTATTCTCATTACCAAATGTGGATTAGTGCTCTCTAACAAGGTCAACATACCATACAAGATCCAGAGGTCCTCCGTCTTTTTTGCCTCCTAGCAGCATCAAAGACAAAGGTAAAGGAAAAATGGACAGCTTAAGTGGAAGTGGGAAAGACAATGCTCCTTTGACAAAAAACATAGAAACATCCGATGGGAGAAGCATATCGGGGCACAACGATCTAGTTCTGTGCTTAGACAAAAGATCCTAAAACTGCAAGGTGAGTTAGAGCAGGTTTGCAACTGCACTAAATTGTCTCTCACCCTAAACGTAACTGATATCAACCACCAAAACACCACTACCCAAAATCTACCACAACCTTAAAATCCACAATCGCAAGCTCCACAAAATCTTCCTGCCACTCAACAATACCAAAAATCCATACCTCCACAAAATTTGAATCCTCCACCGCTACAGGCTCCACAACAACACCATCTCAACACAACTCAATACCTACAAACCACCACTTACCCCTCTCCCCAAAATGCACAACAACCTACCCACGATCCACCCTAAGCATCCATCAATGATCATCCATATCCCCAAATCCCTAGCACCCAACAAAGCAATCCCATATACGTAGAAACCTTGTCATACATGCCATAACAAACCCTATATACACCTGAAACCACTGAGAAGGACCTCCTCATTAAGAACATGGCCGATGATTTGAAGAAGCTATCTGGAAGGGCCGAGAGTATCAAAGGAGGAAAAAGTATTTAGGGCTTGAACTACGAAGATTTATGCATCCAACCTGATGTCAAACTGCCCAAGGGTAAAACCTCTGATGTTCGAGATGTTTGATGGTAACAGTCATCCCAAAGTACACGTGAGAACTTATTGCGACAAGCTCGTAGGCGTGGGTGAAATTGAGCAATTTCTCGTGATTTTATTTATGCGAAGTCTTATAGGAGATGTCTTGTCATGGTATATCAATCAAAACCCAAAGAAGTGGTCCAGCTGGGTGAGTATGGTGTCAGATTTTATGGACAGATTCTGATTCAATACAGAAAATGCTCTAGATGTGTTCTGCATTCAAAACATCAAGAAGAAGACTACGGAAACCTTCTGTGAGTATGCTACCCACTAGAGAACTAAAGCTGCTAAGTTAAGGCCACCACTAGTGGAAGAACAGATGAATAAGTTCTTAGTGTGTGCTTAGGACCCACAATACTATAAAAGGTTGATAGTCATAGAAAATCCACAAATTTTCTGACATCATTAAGCTATGAGACAGAATGGAAGAAGGTATAAAGAGTGGCATGGTCACAAAATTTGAAGCTTTGCAGGCTACTAACAAAGCTTTGCAGTCTGGAGGAATCTCGAAGAAGAAGGAAGTAGGCGTCGTGATGGTAGCCCAAGGGCCAAAATCTCCACTCACCTATCAAACACCCCTGCCAGTATATTATTCCTAATCCCCAAAATACCATTATACTACTACCACCTACCATACTGATAATACCCAGCCAACATACTATTACTCATCCCCACCTACCTGATAGAACTACCCTGAAACCTTAGCTAACTTTGACTGCAGACCACCCAGGCAATATACCCCTCTCGTTAAACCTATAGCCTAATTGATACCAAGGTGATACAACTGAAGGAGCCTATACACCAATGTCAACAATAACCCCCTTCCCAACCATAGGGTTTATGGGATAAACATGATTGAAACTGATGAAGAATAGGACCAAGAAGGGTCTATCGATTATATTCTAGACGCGGACACTGCGATGGCATCCCCTGTTGTGCCCTCGGTAATTGTGGTGCAAGTCAAGGAACCGTTTAAAGTCGAAGTGGCCTTACCTAGGCTACTGTTCATTGTGATGGTAGGTCCATCACCAGATTATCACCATAAAGCTATTCCGTGGGCTATGTGGCTGAAGCCAGATGAAAAGCAAAGGCTAAGGCAGAAGAAGTGCTTCTCAAGGAATGACTAGAACAGGAAGACTGTACATGCTAGAGAATCTTACCTAGTGAAGGTCAAGTAAGGAAACCACACCAAAGCCACCTATTGTGGAAACAGGTACTGATGAGTTGTGGAGGAAAGTTCGAGCTAAGGAATATTCTGTTGTTGATTATCTGAATTAAACCCCCGCCCAGATATCCATTCTATAATTGCCGCAGAATTTAGACTCACACAAGAATTCCTTGATGAAAGTATTAAGTGATGCTTACATGCCCGTTGGCATCACTAGTGGAGAAATGGAGAACATGGTGGGATAGATACTGGAAACACAGAAGATCACTTTGAAAGAAGACAAGTTGCCATCGGAAGGTTTAAGTCATAATCGAGCATTGCACATTACTATGCAATATGAAGACAAGTTCATTGCTCGACTTTTGGTCGATGGAGGTTCAAGTTTGTATATATGTCCTCTGGCCACTTTGAGGAGGCTAGGTATAGCTATACCCAAAATAAGGCAAGGGAGCATGAATGTGAAAGTATTTGACGGATCATAGAGAGCTACAATTGGAGAAATTCATTTGTGTTTGAAGATAGGTCCGATTGTGTTCGATGTTGAGTTCCAGGCAATAGACATCTCTACCACTTACAACGTGCTCCTAGGGAGACCACAAATACATATGGTTGCGGCAGTTGCTTCCACCCGAAATCAGGCTGTAAAATTTGAGTGGAATCACCATGAGGTTGTCGTTCATGGAGATAGTAACAAACTTATTTATACAAACCAAACTGTACCAGCAGTTGAGGGCAAGAGGAAGTTAGGTGGAGAAACGTTCCATAGTATTGAACGAGTGAACACAATTGAGAATGGACGATGCTGGAGTGACAATGTGTTGAGCATGTTTCTTTGGCTAGAATACGAGCCAGGTCGAGGTCTCGTCCCTAAGCTTTAGGGGATAACATAACTAATACGACACGGACTCAAAACACCACCTTCGGTCTTGGGTATGAATACACCATGTAGGAATATCAGGACCGCTTGCCTCGATGGAAAGATTTCTACTATCCACTGCCCAAACCCATGCCATCGTTGTATTAGACATTCCGCAAGGCCGGCGTGATTTGGCGAAGAAGACGAGATTTTAGCTGGCATAAAACGTTTGTTCCTAACCGAAGAATACACGGATTGCAACGTAATTTTGGGAGAAGAGGTGGAGGATCTCACCATCCATATGGCAGATGATGGAGCTGTTATAGAGAATTGGACTGCTACACCGTCCTGAGCTCGTCGAGCACATGGGTAGCTTTGGCAGACTAGCATGATTTTAAATTTTTTTTCTAGAATTTAAGACATTTATTACTATTTGAAATAAATACTCAAGAAACCGAGTTGTGTTTGCTTTGACATTTTAAGTTTTAAATCTAATGCGTTATTTCCCTTTGTATATTTTTGTGTTATTATCCTTGTATTTTTTTTACCATAATTATTTCCTATCCCGTTGAATCTACAACTATGACATGTAATGAGACAACGCAACACAATGAGAGTGATTAAGAGGAATGGGAGAATGATGTAATACCCGAGGAAATTGTCAGGGAAGTAGAGGATTTTAAGAACAAACCCAAGTGGAATTTAGAGGAAACTGAAGCGATTAACTTGGGAATTCCGACACATTCAAAGAGAACTGCATTAGAATTCACCTATCATCGTCCGACAAATAAGAGTACATCAGATTTCTGAAAGAACATGAGGACATTGTGCATGGTCCTATGACGACATGACAGGGTTGAGCACATCCATAGTGGCCCATAAGCTAACTGCCAACCTAATGCGTCCACCAGTGAAGCAGAAACTCAGGAAATTCAATCCAGACATGAGTTTAAAAATAAAAGAGGAGGTTACCAAGCAGATCGACACCAAGGTTCTTTGAGTGGCTGAGTATCTGACTTGGTTAGCCAACATTGTACCCGTACCAAAGAAAGATGGAAAGGTCAAGGTATGCATCGACTAAAGAGATCTGAACAGAGCAAGTCCTAAGGATGATTTCGCGCTGCTAATCATACATATCTTGATCAACAATTGCGCCAAGCATGAACTCTAATACTTTGTCAGTTGTTTTGCAGGATATCACGAAATCTAGATGGATGAAGAAGTCACAAAAAAAAGCCTTTATCACTCCGTGAGGTGTGTATTGCTATAAAATGATACCGTTTGGTTTAAAAATGCCAGAGCTACTTACATGAGGGCCATGACTACCCCCTTTCATGATATGTGTTGCATCCTATTTTACGCGAGTTAAAATAAAATACAACTTATGATACTCTACAAGGTTAATTAGAGTTTAGAGTCTCCACCTAGTATTTAAGGTACACTAGAACACCTATACTACAATATGCAATGTACACTTTAATTATGGTCTGCGAAACTATTGAGATTCTGAGTATGGGTTCAAATTATCTCGAGGGGAAGGTGTTAGACATCCCTCAAGATCCACAAAATGTAGTTCTGGCGGACTCGATCAAATAAGGGAGGGATTTTGTAAAGAATAATTAATTTAATATTCACAAAAAAAAATATGTGAAAGGAGTTTGAAAGAAGAGTGATTAAACATGAGTGTCACGTGATGAAATATAAACATCTATGTAACAGAATACATACAAAACAAATGTGAATAAAGTATATGAAAATTATATTTTGATTATTTAATAAAATATAAAGAAAATATGTAGTAACAAGTAGAATATTTGTAAGTTTACTAGATGAACTTTAATTAAAAGAATACATTTGAAAGAATTTGATTTGTGTACAAAGGTTAACTATTTGGAGTAAAATGCCGAATGTAAGGAAAAGGAAACTCACTTCAAAAATAATTGACCAAAAGTGGAAAAAGAATTAATCTTCGAATAATCTTTAATTTATAATGAATAATTTAAAAAGATTGTTTTGATGAGCAAAGAATGGATATGATATAAGGAAATGTATCAATATATCAGGGAAACATTTGTATTGGAAAAATAAATTGTAATACAATGAATAATCAAAGACCATTTTGAGCTACCAATCGTCGGGTCAAGACCAACTGAGTACAAGGTCTAAATGTTCAAAATAAAATAGTCCAACTATGATTTTTACAAGTCATGCCTACTTGAAGTGAAATAATTAAAGAATGATTTACAAATGAATTGATTTGAAAAAGTTATCTATTTTAAAATGAAGATGACATGCCTTTCATTTCTTTATGTAACTAATTTAATTAACTATGTGTATATCGATCCTACTTAATCAAATAAGTTATAAAATGTATTTGACATCCTAAATATATATATACAAACTCCGTAATAATATCTAGCACATAATGTCATAAGTTGACCGGATTATTAATTAGATGTAATATACCCTAAGTATTTAGCGAGTAGATAAATGTCAAAGTAAACAAACGATACGACATCTATCTATGTTTTCACTATACTTGCTTTTTGAGTACATCCGAGAACAGGATGTACGACGTGGGAAATTTAACGGGAATTTATGTTTTTGATTTTTCTTCGAACATCGTACTTTGAAAGTGGCTCCATTTAATAGTATCTCGCAAGATAAGAGAAGTAAATTTGTTAGTGAAATAATATGAAGTAAAAATAAATTAAGTATGACACATTATGAAATGATTTTTTTTGTTTGAAATATTTTTAGAAAATTATTTTTGGAATTTTTTTTTAAATGGTTGGAAATGTTTTTTGAAAATTATTTTTGAAACGGTTTAAAAATATTTTTTTTGGGAAAGGTTTTTATGAAAATAGTTTAAAAATATTATAGCAGGCTCGGATGTATTTTGATTTCGCTAGACATGAGAACGGGAATCATCTTAGTTGAATACTACGGTGGCCAATCGTGTCGCCGTACTAAGGGGAGGTTAATCACGTTCTCGCCTTTTTCTTTTCTGGTGAGTATCATCATCGCCTCGTTATTTCGTGGAAAGTCATTCTGAGGGTCATGGCCATAATAACGCGAGCGTTATTTTCATCGACCTAGGTATAGTATTTTTTTTCAAAGTCGGAAATTATCAGACAATGTAGAAAATCAGTAAAAATAATAAAATTTACTGTCCAATTGCCACAAGATAGATCCAAAACAAAATGGACAATCGTCGCAACACCATAGGTCTAACCTCTCACTACTACTTAGGTACTTATAGTCAGCACTTTAAGATGACCATAAGTACATGTACTTTCTTTTGGGAGGTAAGATCCATGTCCCCTCCATTTGTACTTTGTTTTATAAATAATAAAAACCATATTTACCAAAAAAAAAAAAAAAAAGATCCAAAATTTATGAGTTCCCAAACCTGAATAATAATGGCGCATAATCAATACAAGAAGGGTGTCATTTCCATCTAAATGAAACATCATCAGCAGTACGAATACTGTTTTCACCCCCAAGATAGGGAAACAAACTAAGAAATTTTCAACAGGCAATCAAACTTGATTCAAGCCAAATGAGTCACATACAATGAGCAAAAGCAGAAGGAGCAAAAACAAATGGGTTTTGTTGAGCAAAATAAGATGGCACAAAATATGTTACTGCCAAAACGTGTTCCAGTGAAACTTTTCGAGTGATTCCAACGACGGTGGAGCTAGGTGGTCACTCGGTGTTTGCTGGCCCTCCCTCTTTCATGGAAACATCTACAAAGGAATACATTTGTAAGCTTTAGCAGAATATGTGTAGAGTCAAATCTACATATTTACATCATCGGATATGTATATAGATAGGAGAGATAGAGAAAACGTAAACTGTAGATTTGGAATTTTTTGGCCAGATCTAATCGATTTTGGAGATTCGGTTAGCTCCTCCAATAGCCGACCTAGCTTTTCCCGACGAGTTCACCTGATTTTCTTTTTTCCCTTTGAAACTCGTATCTTCTCCCCCCTAAGATGCAAAAGTCCTCCTTTCCTTTAATCTCTCTATATGCTATATGTGAGATATGTATAGATGTGCGTGGAAAAGGAGAGGAGTAAGGAAATTGGAATAGGATGTAACGACCCGACCGGTCGTTTTGTGTATTTGAGACATGTTTTCTATTTTGATATTTCACACATGTATTTTTATAATTTTATAAATTGGGGGATTGGTTAGTTTCGTTTCGGAAAAGTTTTGGGATTGATTTGGACCATTTGGTTCTTGGCATAGAAGCCTAAGTTAGAAATGTTAACCAAAGTTTGATCTTTGTGAAAATGACTCCGGAACGGTGTTTTGATGGCTCCGATTGATTTGTATCGTGATTTTGGACTTGGGCGTATGTCCGGAATCAAATTCGGATGTCCCTAGGTTGATTTGACATGTTTCGCCTAAAGTGGACAATTTGAGGTTTAGAAGTTTTCTCAAGTTTGACTGTAGGTTGACTTTTTAGCTATCAGGTTCATAATTTTGTTTTGGGACCGGGAATATGTCAGTTTTGCTATTTGAAATTTGTCTGCAAAATCTGGTGTCATTTGGAGTTGATTTGATATGATTCGGACGCTTCGTTGCAATTCTAGACATTCTTAAACTTTTCTTTGAAATTCATGCGTTTTGATATCCGAATCATAGTTTTCGATGATATTTTTGTGTTTTGATCATGCAAGTGAATTTGTATGATGTTTTTAGACTTGTGTGGATGTTTGGTTTGGAGCCCTGAGGGCTCGGATGAGTTTTGGACGTGTTTCGTAAATGTTTGGACTCAAATACAGGTTGCTGGTGTACTGGTGTTGTTGCTATCACAAATGCAAGCACCAGCATCGCAATTGTGAACATGACAGGGGGACTCAGGTATCGCAATTACGATATTTGGTTCGCATTTGCAAAATCTAGGCTTAGGTGGGCTAGTTCGCAATTGCGATAATTTGGTCGCATTTGAGACGAGGACAAACTTCACATTTGCGAGGACTATGTTAGAATTGCAACATCGTTTGGGATTAACAGGTGCTGCATTTGCGAGATTTCCTTCCCAATTGCGAGGGTTCGCCATTACGAACCCAGTGTTGCAATTGCGACATCTACAACTGAACAAAAGATTGGAAAGTCGGGATTTCATCTTATTTTCTCTCATTTTAGAACCCCAGACTCGGTAGAAGGCGATTTGGAGAGGGGATTTTCATCTACAATCATTGGGTAAGTAGTTTTATTTAATTCCAACTATATTTCATGATATATATGAGATTTAACATCAAATTTATGAGAATCAAAGAGATATTTTAGGGATTTGTCTAAATTTTGAAAAATAAAAATTTGGGATTTAAGAGTCGCCTTAGACTCGGATTTGAAAAAAAACACATATATAGACTCGTAAGGTTATGGGTAGAAGAAATCTACCTTTGGGGTCGGGTTTTGACTGGGTGGCCAGGGGTTGACCTTTTTGACTTTTGGAAAGTTATGTAAAGATCATAGCTTTCTCTATCGTAATTGGTTTCTCTGGCATTGTTTGATGTTATTAAGTCGGTTTTGGTTAGATTTGAGTGGCACAGAAGCGAATTTTAGGGGAAAAGCTATTTTTGATGGTTGATTTTGGCCTATTTGAGATAAGTATCTTGCTTAACTTTGTGTAGGGGAACTACCTCGTAGGATTTGGGTTGAATGTGTTATTTGAATTATGTGGAAGACGTGTACACGATCTTATAAGTGGTATTTTTGATCGGTTTAGACTATAGAGCTTTTTATGCATCTAATTGAATTTGTCATAATATGTTATAACTTCCATTGTCAAATTTATTGTCACATGCTCTATTTGTCGTTGTTAGCACATGTTCTATCTTTTATTGTTATATTTTCTCTTATATGCTTTAGTTGAAGTGGTTACCTCTCTTATTGTCTTGTTACCTCTTCATTATTGAATTATTCTTACTTGAAGTTGTCATTTCGAGGGAATACCTTCTTGTTGGGTTATTGATATTGAAGTTGTGAAAGTTATTATCACACTGAGGTTGGAGTTGTTGATTGTTGAGATATCTTTCCTTGTTGAGTATTTCTCATTTATTTCGTTATCATTGAGATTCTTGTACACATTGTGGTTGAGTCATGGGCTATATGTTGTGATAACATTGGTATCGTTGATATTGGCAAGTGTTGTCGCATATGAGCACATGTGGTATGAGTTGATTATTATGTTGTGATATTGATACATATACGATGGTATAAGAATAGGGTTGATACACAAATGGTGAGATAAAGGTGGGATTTATACGCGTGTTGCTAGTAAGGGAATTACTTGAAGCTACGTAGTGAGATAAGGGGGCTAAAATGCGTGTAGCTATTTCGGGAAAATGCTTTCAAAATAAATGCAAGGCCATGCAGTGATATTAGGAAGATTGTTATTGTGACTTGTAAAATGAGATTTTAAGGTGTGGTACCTCGGTTGTAATTCTTGTGGTACATTCTATGTAAAAAGGCTTGTTGGTTGAACTGTTTTTGTTGTTTCTTCATTGTCTTACTTGTATTTGTCCTTATTAGATTACTTGATGTTCTCATCATGTTTTCACTTCTTATTGCCTTTACCGCCTTAGTTTACATTATTGTATTGCTTTATTGTCGTTTATTCCTCGCTTTCCATTATTAGACTATACTATATACCATACTCTGTTAAGTTTTCTTATCATAATAGATGTCTTGACCTGGCCTCGTCACTACTCTACCGAATTTAGGCTTGATACTTACTAGGTACCGTTGTGGTGTACTCATGCTACGCTTCTGTATATTTTTGTGAGATCTAGGCACATTTGCTCGTGCCGAATGCGAGTGATCATACAATTATTTTCAGAGACTTCAAAGTATACCTGCTCGACACTCGTAGGCCTCAGAGTCACCTTCTGCCATTTCTTTTACTATTGTTTATCCTATTATCGGACAATTTTCTATAAGCGATTTTAGTATATTTCTATAGAGCTAGTGACTCAGTTTTCACCAGGTTTTGGGAATATTGAAATTGTGATCCAGTATTGAAGTTATTATGAGACTTGTCAGCTTTATTTAATGTTTTAGTCGATATTTGTGTCAGATTCTCTTGTATGTTAGGCTTACCTTGTCTTAGAGACTAGGTGCCATCACAACTACCTCTTGTGGGATTTTAGAGTCGTGACAAATTGGTATCAGAGTTCTAGGTTCATAGGTGTTACGAGTCATAACAAAGTTTAGTAGAGTCGTGGATCAGAATGGAGACGTTTGTACTTATCTTCGAGAGGCTATGAAACTGTTAGGAAATTTCACTTCTTTGATTTCTTATCGTGTGAATTTGTTGATTTCGAAATTTGAGTCTTTGTCTTTCTATTCTCTCATAGATGGTGAGGACACACACTGCTGGATCTGATGATCAGACACCTACGTCCCCTTCTAGAGACGCACAAGGCCGCGGTCGGGGTAGAGGCCGAGGAAAGGTACGTGCTGCAGCTAGAGCACCTGCCCGAGCTGTGACTGAGGAGCCACCAGTAGCTCGGTTGGGAGGCAGGCACCCGAGGCGCCTATTTCTGCCCCTGGACTTCAGGAGACCTTAGCATAGTTCTTGAGCATGTTCGGTACTCTAGCTCAGGCAAGATTGATTCCCCTTGCACCAGCTCCATCTCAGGTTGGGGGAGGAGCTCAGACTCCCGTGGCCCGTACTCCAAAGCAGCATCTAGCAACCCCTTTGGAAGGATGCTACTTACGAAACAAATCTAACTTTCTACTTACAACATTCAAAATATATTAATCTAAAAAGACATTCATAATAATTTACTAGGGGAAATAGAGCAATAAAGGTTTCAAGGTGCAATATTTTTGTTTTTGAAAATACACTTCATAAAATTTCGTAAATGAAATACAATGTCAAAACATCCAGACAAAGTGATACAACCCTTCTTGAATAATTAACACGTTTAAAGCAACTTCCTAACATAATTATACTTTTCGTTCAACATCACTACATGTTGATATTGTACATGAATTTCAAACTAGCGAGTATAATAGGAAAACTAGTCTCCCTTTGTATATTTTTACAAGACAAAGTGTAAATTCAGCATATTACAAGACTTGAGCTATTAACACATCCTAAAACAAAAAAACAAGTCACCAAATTACATGTTACAAGATTTTGGTCTTGAGATCCAGCAAGTCTCCAAAATAACATACATAACTATGACATATAGATCATGTACCAGTCCCAAAACTATACAAAACCTAGGCGCATATGCAAATGTGATATCCATTAATGCTCCCAAATAGACTAATTCATAAGGCCGTCTTCAAATCTCGTCCCATGCATTACCTACGATAGAAAACAACTACCGCTAAGCATAAAGCTTAGTGGCGTATAAACTTTGGGCGTGGAGCCATTAAATTCTCTAATTCCCCTTTCAGTCATAGCTAGCTCAAATAAAACATAATTTAAAATAAGTGAACAAATATATATTAAATGTATCGAATATCAAACCTTGAGTGTTTCCAACTATCAATAACAATGTTCAAGATTCGAGTATCAAGAAAGCGTATACTATCAATCCAAGAGAGTTTGCCAAGTATCCATTTTTCCCCAATATGTATGCCATGCCATCACACTAAGCAATAGAAGATATCAAGATGGACCGAAGCCCCAACTCAACTAGGGTCAAAACCCAATAGTCAAGAGAATCAAGAACCATATTAAAAATGGCTTCCTAGTTCGTACTTAACACGGACAAGTTCCAAGTATTCACCGCTGCAATCTTCTGAGGGTCAACACTTAAATCCTTCTCAGGAGACGACATGACTTAAGAATGTGATAGATTCAAGTCAAAATTCACAGTTCGAAACCTTCGCATACAACTTGTGCTGATATAGAGTCTGTAGAACTGCCTTGAGATGGTCATCATGGTCCTCTCTACTTCGTGAATATACAAGAATATTGTCAATGAACACTACCACAAAGGAGTCAAGAAAAGACTTGAAGACTCGATTCATATGATCCATGAAAGATGACATCACCAGAAATTCAAAGTGCCCATACCGGGTCCTGAAAGCTATTTTTGGAATATCCTACTCCCTAATCTTCAATTGGTGATACCCGAACTTTAAATCAATTTTGGAGAAGTATTTAGCACCCTGCAGTTGGTCAAACAAGTCATCTATCCTTGGCAGTGGGAACTTATTCTTTATCGTGACCTTGTTGAGCTACCGATAGTCTATACACATTCTCAGTGACCCATCCTTCTTCCTTACAAAGAGAGCCGGTGCGCCCCAAGGTGACACACTCGGCCGGATGAAACCCTTCTCTGACAAATCCTTCAATTGTTCCTTTAGTACCTTTAATTCTACCGGTGCCATTCTATAGGGCGGAAGAGATATAGGCTGCGTGCCTGGCATCACATCAATCCCAAAATCAATCTCCGTATCTGGTGGTATCCCAGGGAGCTCATCAGGAAACACTACCATAAATTCATTCACCACTGGCACAGAATCAAGTGTAGGTGCCTCAACATCGGTGTCCGTAACCCGGACCAAATATTAAATACACCCCTTGTTGATCATCTTCGTGGCCTTAAGGTAAGAAATAAACCTACCCTTTGGCACCACATCATCACCCTTCCATTCAATAATTGGCTCATTTTGAAATTCAAACCTAACAGTTCTAGTTCGGCAATCAAGCTTAGCAAAACATAAATAAAGCCAGTCCATCCCCATTATTACATCAAAATCAACCATCCCTAATTTAATGAGATCGGCCATGGTGTCCCGACCATGCACCATGATGACAAAAACTCTATAAACCCACACGGCCACAATAGACTCACCAACAGGAGTAGATACAAAAAACGACTCATGAAGCTATTCCGGTTCTATCCCAAATCCCATTGCTACATAAGGAGTGACATATGACAAAGTGGAACTGGGATAAATAAGGGCATATACATCATGAGATGGGACAGTCAATATACTTGTGATAACACCTGGAGAAACCACTGAACTCGGGTGACCCCTCATAGCATAGAAACGGCTGGGTCTTCCTGAACTCTGTTTACCACCTCTAGCTACACCATGCCCTGCGGGTACTGGAGTGCCTCGAGCTGGATGAGGTGCTGCGGATGTAGTAACTGCAGAACTGGCTGGCTGGGCCGTACCCCTGCCCACACTCTAGCGGGGCGAATGGCAATCCCTCTACCCGTAACATATGGGTAGGTCCATGTAGCAGACCCTTAAGTGCATCCTCCTAGTCCTAGGGCATGGGAGCCTCCGTTGTTCCTGAATCTCCCTCCAGGCTGACCCTGCTTGTAGGATCCCCTGTTTTCTTGACCTGGCCTATAACGGCTCCACTATTGCTGATTGGGCCATAATGGCTGTGTAATGACTGAATACTGAGCAAAGGACTGGGATGGCCCTGATGACCCTCCCCTAAATGCCGACCTGTCAACCCCACCAGAAGAACCATCAAAGTTGCCCGCAAAACGGGCCTTATTTGCACCCTCTAGCTCTATTCTATTCTTCAATTTGCGAGTCTCCGTGGCTTGAGAAAATTCCACCATATTCCCATAGTTCATATCAAAATTCAAGGTGGTTGTAGCGGCCTCGTTAGTAACCAAGGGGCTAAGGCCCTACACAAACCGGCGCACTCTAGCCTCCAAAGTGGGCAACATATAAATAGCATACTTGGATAGGCGCGCAAATCTCATATGGTACTCCCACACACTCAAGCTACCTTGCCTCAAGCTCTCAAACATAGTAGCATGGGCTGCCTTGGTCTCGGTAGGCAAGAAATAATCAACAAAGGCATCGGCAAACTCACCCCATCTCGCTAGAGGTCTCCCCTCCTCACGGGACTCCTCCAACAGCTCAAACCAAGAATATGCCACCTCTTTCAGGCGGTAGGAAGCCAACTCCATTGCTTCCATCTCAGTAGCACGCATAACTCGAAGAGTCTTGTGCATCTCATCAATTAAGTCCTGGAACTAGCAGAATCCCCTGGCTGACTGGAAGAAGTAGGTGCAACATTCGATCTTTAGGCCTGGGAAACCGCTATTTGAGCCAACATCTGTATGGCTCGCCTAAGGCTCCCCTAGGAAATACCAGGATCGGAAGCTGGGGATGGAGGTGGAACTCGAACATCAGCTAGAGGAATTGTTGCACCCTTAGTAGGCATAGGAATTAATGCAGTCTGAGTAGGAGTAGTAGAATTAGGCAGTGTAGTAGTTGGGGGAATATCATCACCCCTCGGGTGCTCATCCACATCATCAGGTGTAGAATCTACTGCCACTCCTGGGGTGGCATTGGCTCCTTTGCCAGTTCTTGCTTTCTTCCTAGGCGCCATATACTGAAAATTAGAGCAATGCACGAGTTAGAGGAGGAACAGTCTTACAACTAGCTCTATCGCACGATCTAGAATTTCAAAAAAGGGTATTATTCCTTAATACCCAAGTAGCCTCATAATTATAGATATGGTCAACAACACACCGTAAGAAGGACTATACTAAATACGGCTCTGAGACATTCTAGGACACTTTAAAACCTTATGCTCTGATGCCAAGTTGTCACTCAACGGAGATAATCCGACTGAGCAAGCTTGTACAATACCTCCTACCCGAACTCACCCATGAATAAAGAGAAGATCTATTTGATTAATTAGACCAGGAGAAGATCATGTGAGCAACACCACTCCATTACCATTAGCTACATCATTTATAAGTTCTCAAAATACATATACTTTCATAGTTTGAAGTGGAGTATGTGGTACAAATATAACATTACTAGTTTCACTTTTCGAACACCAACATACAACCCACACTATGTCTACGGAGCCTCTAATAGATACCAAAAGAGTACTATGATAATGTCGGTGACAAGGCCCCGACTATACTCAAAACATAATACACAAGGAACAAAATATACATGACCGCGAAATGAAGTGGAGCTCCCCAGGTCAGTTGGGAAGAGGGTGTACTGCTATCACTGATCCAAGCTGCCCGCTGTGGAACCACATGCATCCATTAAAGATGCAGCGCCCCGGGAAAAAGGGACTTTAGTACATATGGAATAGTACTAGTATGAATGGCTAAATACTCTCTTAATAGAAATAGTAATAAAACAAGGGAGAACAATCATAGAGTCACTGGGAGACTCAAACAATGCCAAGACATCAAGTTAGGAGCAAGATAAGATTTCAAGTAATTTCTGTATTTTAGGTTGGTAGTCTTTAGCACCGATATACCATCGTGTCTGTAGCACGGAGTCCGATCATGTCCCGATCGGCTAGGCCGCCTCATCCAAAGACATCCAACCACAATCACAATCACAATCTCAAGCACAATCACCACCATGTATGCTGCATGGCCAGGATGTCTCACCATAATACCGTGTGGATCGACATCACCCTTTGCTAGCAATCATCTCATGCCATTTAATGGGAATAATATCTTCACTTCAATCTCATCCCAAATACAGGGAATAATCACAATCCACTCATACACCGGCACGTATAGTTTCGGGCTTAGGTTATTTCATCCTACCCTTCCTCGGTGACTAACGATACTCCCAAATGTTTATTATATAAAGGACTTTCAGCTCATTTCATAGTCTTTTACTTATCTTCTAATTTAATTGGAACTAGTGCCTACAAATGTAATATCATTCTTGCCACATCGACCAGATATCACATTTCATGTTCACCCCTTTTACTTTTAAACATCATCATGGATTATAAACAACAAAGAACCTCTAATCACGATATTTAGTACATATATGAGCAAATAAGAGTCTTAGGTCCTTTACCTTTTTCGCATGATTTGGCCCAATAACTAACAATTGAGTCATAGTTGAGTTCATAATATTTCGACACATGGTCACATTTGAATAATATCTCGAAGGATAAAAAAATATAATCAGAGTATTCGAAACACATTTTGAACATATATCTTTCGACACAGAGTCTATTCAGAATAGTCAAATTTATAAGGAACAACTCGGAATACGAGACATACGAGCTTGAGCCAATCATAATTACAACTTACGAGGACATCATGAGCTTCGCTTCTACAAGAGAAATTTAGCCAACATACCTTACTTTGAGCTCCCTTATGTACTACAATGATTTATAAATCCTAGCAACCTCAATCTATTTGGAAACATAACAAAATTGAACACAAATTAGGAAGACATTCATGGTTTTCAGCTCATGTGATCGTTATATCAAACAGTATGTGGGGATTATGTTTTCAAGGTCCTCCTGTGGTGCCACAACCCATTATCTACCCTTTTGAGCACAACAACCTTCCCACAACTTTGTTAGTATATGCACGCATAGATGACACCCCCATACCTAAGAATCACACTCCCTGTTACCCATCTTCTTTCCCTAAACTCGAAATTGAAGACGAGGGATCGGGTGAAATTTTATAAACCGCAAGTTGTTTTTATAAAAATGGGATCGGGTGAAATTTTCCAAAACGTAAACTCTACGAAATCAGGTCTGCGGTAGCAGTCTGGACCGCAAAACAGGTATGCGGCCCGCAAAGCGGAACTGCATAAAAGGTCCCAAAAACTAGGCAGGGTTGAACAGGTCTGCGATAAATCTGCATTCTGCGGATCAGATATGCGGTCGCATAACAGACTGCAGAACCTCCTTATAAAGTCTTTTTATGCTGGTTCTGCGATGGATTGTGCAGCCGGAGAAATGGTTATGCGGCCGCATAATGGACTGCATAATGGTCTTCAAAATTAGCTCAAGTTCTGCTTTACTCTGCGGCCGATCTGCGGCCCACAAAGTGGTTCTGCAGTCGCATATTGGACCGCAGAAACGCCATGGTCTGTAAAATGTTTCTTCAATTCTTCGACGTGCTGTACAACCCATAAAGTCCGTACCCTCAATCACATTACTCTACCTCGATGGCATGAAACCCCGAGCTTTAGGTTAAATATATATGGGGCCTTACATCCTCCCCTGTTTAGGATCACTTGTCCTCAAATAAGGATAAAAATCTGCCATTAGCATCCAATGTGACCCAACTATTACTTCACACACCAGCAGTTCCAAATTTTTGACTAGATCCCTAAATTTACATAAATTTTACCAGAGTCTCCCCTGTAATTGGGCCTATCCACATGTCATAGAATCCCAGAAACTAAACCATACACTAGATACATAATCCAACGACGCAGCATAACATGAACACAATGCCAACCAGTGGCCTCATGAGCAATATATTACCAAAAAGGAACACCCACATCAACTGTACAAGTGAAACATAATTCATAGAAGGTAAACTCTTAAAATTTTCATTAAACGCAACTCTATAAATACATAGTTATTCAAACAAATGAGGGCACTTCTTCTTCATTTCTTCCTCGGCCTCCCAGGTGGCCCCTTCAACCTGCTAGTTTCGCCATAGCACTTTCACGGAGGCAATTTCTTTATTTCTCAGCTTTCGGACTTGCCTATCGAGAATGGCAACTGGAATCTATTCATAAGTCAATTCCTCATTAACCTCAAAAGTCTCAACCAGAACAATAAGCGACGGATCTCCTACCCTTCGACACCACATCATCCTCCTTCTATTCAATAATTCGCTCATTTGGAAATTCAAACCTAACGGCTCTGGTTTGGCAATCAAGCTTAGCAAAACATGAATAAAGCCAATCCATCCCCATTATTACAACAAAATCAACCATCCCCAATTCAATGAGATCGACCTTGGTGTCCCGACCAGGCACCGTGATGACACAATCCCTATCAACCCGCGCGACCACAATAGACTCACCAATCGGAGTAGATACGAAAAATGGTTCATGAAGCTGTTCCGGTTCTATCCCAAATCCCATTGCTACATAAGGAGTGACATATGACAAAGTGGAAGCGGGATCAATAAGGACATATACATCATGAGACTGGACAGTCAATATACCTGTGATAACATTTGGAGAAACCTCTGATCTTTGGCGACCCCTCAGAGCATAGAAATGGCTAGGTCCTCCCGAAATCTTTGTACCACCCCTAGCCGCAGCATGCCCTGCAGGTGTTGGTGTGCCTCAAGCTGGATGAGGTGCTGCGGATGTAATAGTTACAGAACTGGCTGGCTGTGCCTTACCCTACCCACACTCTGGCGGGACGAACATCAATCCCTCTTAATGTGGCCCCTGCCCATATTTGCATACGTTAGCTTATGCCGTAAGTTAGTCTACATAGGTCCGAGAAGACATTATCTTAGAGATGATAAGAATTTAGTCCTATTGGTCTTAAATGATACAAGGGTGTATAAGGGTGGTTAACAAGTACAAGAAGTTAAACGAATCAAAGATGTTGTAACTCGTATTTTTGGGTAAATCTAGAGGTGATTAATATTACCAAGAGGTTATGTATTAAGGTATTTGAATCATATAATATCCATTTCATAAGTCTTGAAGTCAAAGGAGTTATGAAACAAAAGTCGACAAAAGTTGTCGCAACTTACGTTCATAATTTACTCATACTTTAGGTCAAATGTCACTAATCTTTTCTCCCAATTTATTTGGAATTACGGGATGATCTACACATAAAATTCAAGGTCTATGAGTCTAGTTTCTAACGCATTAAACTGTTTGTTGATGCAATGTCCGAATTGATAGATATTCGCATTTTCGCGAGACCGCGCCAATCAGCTCTCGGTGGGGCCTATATAGGAGGTTAAGACTTGTAGATGTATATAACATGCCTCAAACCCGGTTTTAAGTCATTTGTTTTCAGTATATTCAGACCTTAGAATCCTAATAACACCCTCTCAAGGTTCTCTCATGATCCAAGACTAAAACAAAGGGCAAACAACACAAATCAAGTGTCATGAATCCCGTGGCGCTAGTAAGTTCCTTATTCTTCTTGTTGTTGCGGAGTTTTGTGTTGTTCCTGTTTGTGTGGGAGGTTTTTTAAGTTTTCTATGTTCCGTAAAATACTCCTTCGAGCTTTAATATCAACCTAGGTGATTTCTAGCCTTCTAAAGTGATTCTAGTGCCGAAAAACCCTAATTGATTGCTAGCTTCGCTTCCTTGTTCTTGTGGCAGCATTAGAGGGATATTTCGTGGTCAATTAAGGTCAAATTGGAGTTTATATTTCTGTTTAAGGTAAGTAACCTCTTACCCTACATATATTTGAGATTATCCAAGTTACGGCTAAGTTGTTGAAGCTAGAACTTGTGAGATATATGTCGAAAGGCTTGCTAGTAATGTTGTTGGTTGGTGGACTGTTTTGGGAGGCATAGTATGATTATTATTGATGTTGTTTGGGCTGTTTGGTGATTTCTTTAACTTGTGGGAAGTCATATAAATAGGGAAGGTGCTGTCCGTTTCATCGTAAAATAGGTTACGGTTGATACATAATAGTTATGACGCTTAAACGATAACGATAGTGTCATTTCTCTTATTGTGGACTAAGGAGTCTTGGCATTTTCATAGCTTGAGATTGGGCAGTATATACAAGGTATTTAAGGCTATCCCTTTCCTTCTTTTGCACGACTTCGATTGTGCGTAATGTAATGAACGAGCTTCCAAAGATACTCCACTCTTAGAGGCTAGTAGTACTTACATTATTTCCCTTCTTATGGAACGATTCATGTTGATGTTACTTCTCTTATTCTTATGTTATCAATGTTGTTGGTACTTCTTGATTCTTATAAGATTCTTGATGAGGATTTATTCCTGATAACGTGTACGGAGGATGCCGACCTTACATCACTCCAAAAGGTTCAAAATGTGATTCCAATGAGTCTAGCACACATCATATATATGTATCTATTTTACTCTACCGAGCCGCGCTATAGTCGGCCGGGTACGGCACCTATTGTGCAACCACTAATCAGCTGGGTTTTACCGAGCTCCACTTGCTCGGGTATGATTATATCGAGCCTTATGATGGCTGGGTACGTTTTTACCGAGCCTATTAGGGCCGGATACGATATGATGATAATGACGCCCACAGAGGCGTATGTTTTAAAAGTTTATGTATATATATATGCATCATGCATTCATGTTAGTAGCCGTCAGAGGTACCTAGATGTTACAGGTTGTATATTCTCTATCCCTTTTTACATTATTGTTCTTACTTATGCTTTCCTGCCTTACATACTCAGTACTTTATTCGTACCGACGTCCTTTTATGCTGCATGTCGTGCTGCAGGTCCTGATAGACAGGTAGGCGAAGCTCTCTCACCATAGTAGGCTGCCCAGTTCAGCGGTTATTGGCGAGATCCCTTCTCCGGACATGCCATGGTCTTGGTATGCATTTTTGTTATAGGCATTATGGGTATGTCGGGGCCCAGTTCCGGCAATGTTACATCACTTATGTTCCTGTAGAGGCTCATACACAGGTGTCGACTCATGTATAGTTTGTATTGCCTTGTCGAGTAATTTTTGTTGTATAGTCTCTCATGGCAGCTTGTCAGCTCGCACCTTATACGTAGCTTCATGACAGTCTTGTCGGCTCATGACATATATGTTCATGCCATTATCTGTCATTGTTGGTTGTTTAGGATTCATATCTACAATTTATACTAGTCTCATCGGCCTTTATAGATAATAATAAAATTTAGATAAAGTGTGCGTTGGTGCTCGGCAAGCATGGCCCGGGTGCCATTATGGCCCTCCAGTTTGGGTCGTGACAAACATGGTATCAGAGCAGGTCTGTCCTAGGGGTTGTCTATGAGCCGTGTCTAGTAGAGTCTTGATTATGGATGTGTGGCGCGCCACGTTTATAATCAGGAGGCTGCATGACATTTAGGGTTGTTACCTTTTTCCTGAATCTAGATCGTACGCAAAGCTGAGTCGTAAGTATTCGTCTCTAATATTCACCATGTTCTTTTCAGCGATGCCCATAACTAGGAAGCAAGTGATTAGTAGACGCCTTGATATAGCTGCGGGAAAGGGTACCAGTCAGGTGTCTCCCGCCAGAGCAGGCCAAAGTGAGCCTTAGAGTGAGATGCTGCCTCATACCTCATTTACTCCTTCTCCTCCAGAGGATATTAGAAGGTACCCAGCATCTTCAGTTCCTCCATCTGGTACTACAGATCAAGATATGCAGACTGCGGTACAGTTGTTGATTAGCTTGGTAGCTTCTCAAGCTCAGAGGCAGAGTACCGGTGCTGCTGATAAACCGGTTGGTGCGAGAGTTCGTGATTTTATTAATCTAGATCCTCCAGTGTTTACCGGATCAGACCCCAAGGGGGACCAGTAGACTTTTATTGATCAGGTTCATCGTACGCTACGGGTTATGCATGCTAGTGATACAGAGGCAGTAGAGTTGGCTTCTTATCGGTTACAGGATTTAGCAGTTTTTTGGTATGATAGTTGGGAAAGATCCAGGGGTCCGAACGCTCCCCCACCTGTGTGGAAGGAATTTTCTGAGGCCTTTCTTTGTCACTACCTGCCAGTTGAGATACGACGAGCTAGAGCTGATAAGTTCTTGATCCTTCGACAGGGTAATATTAGTGTGCGAGAGTATAGTATGCAGTTTGATTCTTTAGCAAGGTATGCTCCCCATATAGTGGCCGAGATGAGCGATAGGGTGCACCTGTTCGTGAATGGATTGGGACCACATCTGATAAATGAGTGCACGACAGCCTCCTTGATAGAGGGCATGGATATTTCCTGTATTCAGGCTTATGCCCAGACACTAGAGGATCGTAAGTGCCAGCAAAGAGCAGACAAGGAGCAAGATAGGGGCCAACATAAAAGGGCGAGATTTGCAGGGTATTCTGGTAACTTCAGAGGTAGTGTCAGGCCCCAGTCTTCGAGGAGTTTGGCGCCATCTGTAGCTAGTGCTCCTCCACGCTTTCAGAGGCCTCACTATGATCAATTTACCTATTCTGCTTTAGGCCAGAGTTCGCGGACATCAGGCTCACAATATCATAGGGATACTAGTGAGACGAGACCCCCAACACCTCATTTTTTGATTAGTGCGGCAAGGCCCACTTTGGACTGTGCCGTCGAGGTTCCGATGCATGCTATTCTTGCGGACAGCCTGGCCATATGAGGCGGGTTTGTCCTAACAGAGGAGGTGGTGGTATGGCTCAGCCGACTGGATTTGTGGCTGGTTCTTCCTCATCAGTTCGACCTCCAGCACGGGGTATTCAACAGTCGACAGGTCATGATAAAGGTAGGTGCAGTGCCGTGTTCGAGTGGTACTCAAAATCGAACATATGCTCTAGTAGGTCGACAGGATCTCGAGTCATCTCCGGATGCTGTTACAGGTATATTGTCTGTATTTTCTTATGATGTATATGTGTTGATTGATTCGAGATCGACATTATCATATGTTACACCCTTTGTGGCTAATAAGTTTGGCGTCAAACCTGAATTAATAAGTAAACCACTTGCGGTATCTACTCCGATAGGAGAATCATTGATTGCTAGAAAGGTATATACAGGTTGTACAGTGATGATTTGTAGTCGTCAAACCTCAGCGAATTTATTTGAGTTAGAAATGGTTTATTTCGATGTGATAATGGGAATGGACTGGTTGGCCTCATGCTATGCAAATGTTGATTATCGTACGAATATGGTTAGGTTTCAGTTTCCTGGTGAACCCGTCATCTAATGGAAGGGGAACATTGCTACGCCGAAAGGTATATTTATTTCCTATCTTAAGGCAAGGAAGATAATCTCAAGGGGTTACATGTATCATCTCGTTCGCATTAGGGATGCGGAAGCGAAGCCGCCTACTCTATAATCAATCCCCGTGGTCAATGAATTTCCAGATGTTTTCCCAGATGAACTCCCAAGTCTTCCTCCTGAAAGGGAGATAGAGTTTAGCATTGATGTGTTGCCTGACACTCAACCGATCTCTATCCCTCCGTACAGGATGGCCTCAGCAGAGTTGCGAGAGTTGAAGGCGTAGTTGAAGGACTTGCTGGATAAGGGCTTCATTAGGCCTAGCACTTCACCTTGGGGTGCGCCAGTCTTGTTCGTGCGAAAGAAAGACGTGTTGTTAAGGATGTGTATCGACTATCGACAGTTGAATAAGTTTACTATAAAGAACAAATATCCACTTCCAAGGATTGATGACCTGTTTGACCAACTCCAGAGTGCCAAGTATTTTTCCAAGATTGACTTACGTTCAGGGTATCATCAGGTGAGGGTCAAGGAGAAAGATATTCCAAAAACAGCCTTCCGGACAAGATATGGGCGTTTTGAGTTCTTGGTAATGTCGCTTAGGCTAACAAATGCCCCAGCAGCTTTTATGGATCTCATGAATAGTGTAATCAGGCCTTATCTCAATGTGTTCGTGATTGTATTCATTTATGACATTCTGGTGTATTCTCGTTCAGAGACAAAACATACAGCCACTTGCGGATAGTATTACAGACACTTCGGGATCGTAAGTTGTATGCTAAGCTCTCCAAATGTGAATTCTGGCTAAACTCAGTAGCACTCCTTGGCCATGTGATATCTGACGAGGATATTAGTGTTGACATTCAAAAGATCGATGCAGTGAAAAATTGGCCAAGACCTACAACACCGTCAGAAGTCCGCAGTTTTCTAGGGCTAGCAGGATATTATAGGAGGTTTGTAGAAGGGTTTTCCTCTATATCAGCACCATTGACTAAGTTGACACGGAAAGCTACCAAGTTCCAATGCTCCGCCGCTTGTGAACATAGTTTCCAGGAGCTAAAGAATCGGTTGACCTCTGCGCCGGTGCTTACTCTCCCAGAAGGAACAGAAGTGTATGTGGCATATTGTGATGCTTCAAGTGTAGGTTTGGGGTGCGTATTGATGCAACGTGGGAAGGTTATTGCTTATGCATCAAGACAATTAAAGAAGCATGAAAATAATTACCCGACTCATGATTTGGAGTTGGCTGTAGTAATATATGCTTTGAAGATTTGGCGGCACTACTTATACGGTGTCCATGTTGACATCTACACAGAACATAAAAGTTTACAATACATCTTCAAGCAGAAGGAGTTGAATATGAGGCAATGTAAGAGGCTTGAATTACTGAAAGATTACGATGTCGAGAGATTGTACCATCCTGGTAAAGCCAATGTTGTGGCAGGCGCTCTCAGTCGTAAGTAAATGGGAAGCCTAGTATACATTGAGACAAGTAGACAGGGGTTAACTAAAGAGCTTCATCAGCTAGCCAATATGAGAATCAGATTGTTAGATTCTGATGACGGAGGTGTTACTATACAGAATACGTCAGAATAATCTTTGGTAACCGAGGTAAAAGCATGGCAATATGAAGATCCTACCTTAGTACAATTGAGAGAGAGCATTCAGTAGTGTAAAATTATGGCTTTTGAGATCGGAGGAGATGGGGCACTAAGATATCATGGCCGATTATGTGTGCCTAATGTAGAAGGATTGCGAGAGAAAATTATGATTGAGATTCATCAATCCCGATATTCCATCCATCTTGGTTCGACAAAGATGTATCATGACATTAAGGAGCATTATTGGTGGGATAACATGAAGAAGTCTATTGCAGAATTTGTATCCCAGTGCCCTAATTGTCAACAAGTAAAGATTTAGCATCAGAAACCCGGTGGATTGATTCAGAATATAGAGATTCCGACTTGGAAATGGGAGGTGATTAATATGGACTTCATTATGGGATTACCTCGCTCTTATCATAAGTTTGACTCCATCTGGGTGATAGTTGATCGACTTACAAAATGTGCCCATTTCTGCCAGTTAAAACAACTTACACAATTGAAGATTATGCGAAATTGTATATCAAGGAGATTGTTAGGCTTCATGGTGTGCCATTATCTATTATATCAAACCGAGTAGCTCAATTTACTGCTAACTTTTGGAGGTCTTTCCAGAAGGGTTTAGGCACACAAGTGAATCTCAGCACATCATTCCATCCGCAGTCTGACGAACAGGCTGAACGTACTATTCAGACACTTGAAGATATGCTATGAGCATGTGTTCTAGATTTCAAGGGGAACTGGGATGATCATCTTGCACTCATAGAATTTGCCTACAATAATAGCTACCATTCCAGTATTAAAATGGCCCCATACGAGGCACTATACGGGAGGAGATGTAGATCACCAGTTAGATGGTTCGAATTTCGGTGAGACGGAATTGTATGGGCCAGATTTGATTCACCAAGCCATTGAGAAGGTGAAAGTGATACAAGAGCGACTGAAGGCGGCACAAAGCAGGCAAAAATCTTATTCCGATGTCCGACGTCGTGACCTGGAATTTGAGGTTGGTGATCGGGTTTTCCTGAAGATCTCGCCGATGAAGGGTGATATGCGTTTTGGGAAGAAAGGTAAACTGAAGCCGCGGTATATCGGGCCGTACAAAATTCTTCAACGAATTGGACAGGTTGCTTATGAGTTAGAATGGCCATCCGAATTGGAATTTGTCCAACCGATATTCTATGTATCTATGTTGAGGAAATGTATTGGAGACCCTTCTCGGGTCGTCCCCATCAAAGATGTACAAGTTACAAAGGATCTATCATATGAAGAAATACCAGTGGCTATATTAGATCGACAAGTCCGCAAGCTGAGAACAAAGGATGTAGCTTCCGTCAAAGTATTGTGGAGGAATAATAATACGGAAGAAATGACATGGGAAGTAGAAGATGAGATAAAGTCTAAATACCCTTACCTGTTCCAAAATGAAGATAACGAGGATGCCGGGGGGACGCAGGATGCATTAGAAGGAGAAACGTCTCTATGAGGTAAGCAATAACTTGAGAATACTCTTTCTTAATACAAGATGGTGATATGCAGATAATGTACATATCTATAATGATTTATATAGCCTTGTAAGGCCATAGGTTGGGTTTAACTGCCTGCAAGTTTGGCTAAGGTCCATTCTATAGAGGAAACTCAGCCGAAAATTTCCGTCAGAAATCCACGATGAGTTAGACTCCCCGTAAACCCTTACATTCGAGGACGAATGTTCCTGGGGGGG
>MCJB01003558.1:24638-115554 GCA_002018475.1 Nicotiana obtusifolia | reverse complement strand
GGGGGGGGGGGAGGGTGTTACAACCCATATTTGCATACGTAGCTTACGCCATAAGTTAGTCTACATAGGTCCGATAAGAGATTATCTTTGAGATGATAGAATTTAGTCCTATTGGTCTTAAATGATACAAGGGTGTATAAGAGTGGTTAACAAGTACTAGAAGTTAAACGAATCAAGGATGTTGTAACTCGTATTTTTAGGTAAATCTAGAGGTGATTAATTTTACCAAGAGGTTAGTATTAAGGTATTTGAATCATATAATATCCATTACATAAGTCTTGAAATCAAACGATTTATGAAACAAAAGTCGACAAATGTTGTCACAACTTACGTTCATAATTTTACTCATACTTTAGGTCAAATGTCACTAATCTTTTTTTCCAATTTAATTGGAATTACGGGGTGATCTACCAATCAAATTCAAGGTCTATTAGTCTAGTTTCTAACGCATTAAACCGTTTGTTGATGCAATCTCCGAGTTGATAGATATTCACATTTTCACGAGACAGCGCCAAGCAGCTCTCAATGGGGCCCACATAGGCGGTTAAGACTTGTAGATGCATATAACAGGCCTCAACCGCTGTTCCAAGTCATTTGTTTACTGTATATACATACTTAGAACCCTAAGAACACCCTCTCAAGGTTCTCTCATGATCCAAGACTAAAACAAAGGGCAAACAACACAAATCAAGTGTCGGGAATCCCGTGGCGCTAGTAAGTTCCTTATTCTTCTTGTTGTTGCTGAGTTTTGTGTTGGTCCTGCTTGTGTGGGAGGTTTTTTAAGTTTTCTATGTTCCGTAAAATACTCCTTCGAGCTTTAATATCAAACTAGGTGATTTCTAGCCTTCTTAAGTGATTCTAGTGCCGAAAACCCCTAATTGATTGCTAGCTTCGCTTCCTTGTTCTTGTGGCAGCATTGGAGGGATATTTCGTGGTCAATTAAGGTCAAATTGGAGTTTATATTTCTGTTTAAGGGTAAGTAACCTCTTACCCTACATGTATTTGAGATTATCCAAGTTACGGCTAAGTTGTTGAAGCTAGAACTTGTGAGATATATGTCGAAAGGCTTGCTAGTAATGTTGTTGGTTGGTGGAATGTTTTGGGAGTCTCAATATGATTATTATTGATGTTGTTTTGGCTGTTTGGTTATTTTTTTAACTTGTGGGAAGTCATATAATAGGGGAGGTGCTGCCCATTTCATCGTAAAATAGGTTACGGTTAAACGATAACGATAGTGTCATTTCTCTTATTGTAGACTAAGGAGTCTTGGTATTTCCGTAGCTTGAGATTGGGCAGTATATACAAGGTATTTAAGGCTATCCCTTTCCTTCTTTTGCATGACTTCGATTGTGCATAATGAATGAACGAGCTTCCAAAGATACTCCACTCTTAGAGGCTAGCAGTACTTACATTGTTTCCCTTCTTATAGAACGATTCATGTTGATGTTACTTCTCTTATTCTTATGTTATCAATGTTGTTGGTACTTCCTGATTCTTATAAGATTCTTGATGAGGATTTAGTCCTGATAACGTATACGGAGGATGCCGACCTTACGTCACTCCGAAAGGTTGAAAATGTGATTCCAATGAGTGCAGCACGCATCATATATATGTATCTATTTTACTCTACCGAGCCGCGCTATAGTTGGCCGGATACAACACCTATTGTGCAATCACTGATCAGCTGGGTTTTACCGAGCTCCACGTAGCCAGGTTTGATTCTACCGAGCCTTATGATGGCCGGATACATTTTTATCGAGCCTATTAGGGCCGGAAACGATATGATGATGATGATGCCCACAGAGGCATATGTTTTAAAAGCTTATGTATATATATATATATGCATCATGCATTCATGTCAGTAGCCGTCAGAGGTACCTAGATGTTACAGGTTGTATATTCTCTATCCCTTTTTACATTATTGTTCTTACTTATGCTTTCCTGCCTTAAATACTAAGTACTTCACTTTGAAGCTTGTTAATGACGTAACTAATGGTAATGGACAGGTGTAGTTCACATGACCCCTCATTGTTAATTAATGAAATATATATTCTCTCTATTCATGGGTGAGTTTGGGTAGAAGGCATTGTACAGGCTTGCTTGGCCGGGTTATGTCGGTTGAGCACCAATCGCGCTCCCCGAGGTCAGGGCGTGAATAGCTTGGTATCAGAGCCTAAGGTTTTAAAGTGTGCTAGGATGTCTCGGAGCCGTATCTAGTTGAGTCCTTCTTATCGGTGTGTTGGCGACCACATCTATAATTAGGAGGCTACTTGGGCATTTAGGAATAATACCCTTCTGATATTCTAGATCATGTGATAGAGCTGATTGTTAGACTGTTCCTCCTCTAACTCGTGCAGTGCTCTAATTTTCAGTATATGGCATCTAGGATGAAAGCAAGAACTGGCCAAGGAGTCAACGCCACCCCAGGAATAGCACTTGATTCTATACCTGGTGATGCGAGTGAACACCCTAGGGGTGAGGATATTCCCCCAGCTACCACACCGCCTGATTCTACTACTCCTGTTCCAACATTGGCCATTTCTTGCATGTCGAGACTGAGGCGGCCCGTGTCGCCGAGTTTGAGAGCCTGAAACAAGCTAGCATGAGTTTTTGGGAATATCATATGAGATTTGCGCGTCTATCCAAGTATCCCATTTACGTGTTACCCACTATGGAGGCAAGAGTGCGCCGATTTGTGCAAGGCTTAAGACCCTTGTTATTAATGAAGCTGCCACAGCTGCCTTGAATTCTGATATGAACTATGGGAAGATGGTGGCATTTGCTCAAGCTATGGAGACCCGCAAATTGAAGAATAGAATGGAGCGAGAGGGAAGCAATAAGGACCGATCTGAAGCAACTTCGTGGTTCTTCCAGTGGTGGTGGTGATAGGACAACGTTTAGGGGAGGGTCATCAAGGCCATCCCAATCCTTTGCTCAGTCTTCGCGGTGCACAGCCAACAGGGCCCAGTCAGCAGTAGTGGAGCGGTTTCAGGCCTAGCCAAGGCAACAGAGGATCCTACCAGCAGGGTCAGCCTGGAGGGAGATCCTAGCAGCAGTGGAGGCCCTTATGCCCTAGGTGTGGGAAGATGCATTTTGGGGCCTCTTCGTGGACCAGCCCATATGGTACTGGTGCGGTATCAGGGGTCACATTCATAGGGATTTCCATTCGTCCCACTAGAGTATGGCAGGGGTACGGTACATCCAGCCAGTTCTATAGCCACTACATCTGCAGCACCTCCTCTAGCTTGAGGCCCTCCAGCACCTCAGGGCGTGGTGCAACTAGGGATGGTGCACAAAGTTTGGGAGGACCCAGCTGTTACTATGCTTTGAGGGGTCGCCTGAGTTCAGAGGCTTCTCCAGATGTTGTCACAGATATATTTACTGTCCAATCTTATGATGTATATTCCCTTATTGATCCCGGTTCCACCTTGTCATATGTCACTCCCTATGTTGCTATGGAATTTAGGATAGATTTGGAACAACTTCATGAGCCGTCCTCTGTATCTACTCTAGTTGCTGAGTCTATAGTGGCCGTGCAGGTTTATAGGGATTGTGTCGTCATGGCGCATGGTCAGGACACCATGTCCAACCTCATTGAATTGGGGATGGTTGATTTTGATGTAACAATTGGGATGGACTGGCTTTATTCATGTTTTGCTAAGCTTGATTGTCGAACCAGAATCGTTAGGTTTGAATTTCCAAATGAGCCAATTATTGAATGGAAGGGGGATGATGTGGTGTCGAAGGGTAGGTTTATTTCCTATCTTAAGGCCAGGAAGATAATCAAGAAGGGGTTTATTTACCATTTGGGCCGGGTTATGGACACCTAGGCTGAGGCACCTACACTTGAGTCTGTGCAAGTTGTGAATGAATTTTCGGAAGTCTTTCATGATGAGCTCCCTGGGATTCCACCACGCTGGGAGATTGATTTTGGGATTGATGTGATACCAGGCACGCATCCTATATCTATTCCACCTTACAGAATGGCACCGGCAGAATTGAAGGAACTAGAAGAACAATTGAAGGATTTGTTGGAGAAGCGTTTTATCCGGCCGATTGTGTTGCCTTTAGGCGCACCGGTTCTCTTTGTAAGAAGAAAGATGGGTCACTAAGGTTGTGTATCAACTATCGGCAGCTCAACAAGGTCATAATCAAAAAGAAGTATCCACTAACAAGGATAGATGACTTGTGTGACCAATTGCAGGGTGCTAAGTTCTTCTCTAAAACTGATCTAAGATCCGGGTATCACCAATTGAAGATCAGAGAACATAATATTCCAAAAATAACTTTCAGGAACCGATGTGGGCACTTCGAATTTCTGGTAATGTCCTTTGGGCTAACAAATGCCCCGACAGCTTTCATGGATCTTATGAATCGAGTGTTCAAGCCTTTTCTTGACTCCTTTGTGATAGTGTTTATTGACGATATTCTTGTATATTCACGAAGTCAAGAGGACCATGTCGATCATCTCAGGGCAGTTCTACACACTCTATAGCAGCACAAGTTGTATGCAAAGTTTCCGAAGTGTGAATTTTTGCTTGAATCTGTCACATTCTTGGGTCATGTCGTCTCTGGAGAAGGAATTAAGGTTGATCAGCAGAAGATCGTAGCTGTGAAGAATTGGCCGAGGCCTATAACTCCAACAGAGATTCACAGTTTCTTGGGCTTCGCTGTGTATTACAGAAAGTTTGTGGAGGGGGTTCCTTACTCTTGCCTCTCCATTGATTAAATTGACGCAGAAGGCGGTTAAGTGCCAATGGTCAAATGCTTGTGAAAAGAGCTTCCAACAGTTGAAATCAAGATTCACTACGACACCAGTGTTGACCCTACTAGAGGGTACGAATGAGTTTTTGGTATATTGTGATGCTTCAAAAATCGAACTTGGGTGTGTATTGGTGCAACATCGCAATGTGATTGCTTATGCTTCTGGGCCACTGAAAAATCATAAGAAGAACTATCCAACACATGACTTAGGACTCGCGGCGGTAGTGTTTGCGTTGAATATTTAGCATCATTATTTGTATGGGGTCCATGTGGATATATTCACGGACAATAAGAGCCTTCAATATATTTTCAAACAGAAGGAATTTAATCTGAGGCAGAGAAGATGGCTTGAGCTACTCAGGAACTACGACACGATATTTTATATCATCCGGGGAAGGCTAATGTTATGGCGGATGCTCTTAGCCGGAAATCTATGGGTAGTTTGGATCACTTGGAGGCATATCAAAGGCTGTTGGCTAAGAAGGTTCATCAGTTTGGCTAGTTTGGGAGTTCTTCTTGCGGACTCTAGTGAATGAGGGGTAATTTTGCACCATAGGGCCGAATAATCCTTATTATGTAAGTCAAGGAGAAGCAATACAACGATCCATTGTTGGTGCAGTTGAAAGAGGGGATTCATAAGCATAAGACTATGGATTTTTCTCTTGATATGGATGATGGTATGCTAAGGTACCAAGGGCAACTATGTGTTCCGAATGTAGATGGCCTCTGGGAAAGAATCATGACCGAGGCTCACGTGACATTTCACGTGTTGTAAATCGCGGGTGCATTTCATGTAACGCGATTCACAATGTGTACAAAAACAGTAAGTTCGCAGCATCGCGACTTATTCAAATAAACTCCGTAAACCCTAAAAGCAATTAGAATTCTATTAAAACTACGGTTAGAAAATTAAAAATGCACAATAGGTTTAAAACAGGTAATAAATCAGACAATTAGGCCAAGTATTAATTGTCGAGTGACCGTGCTAAAAGCACGGAATCCGTGAATGCCTAACACCTTCTCCAGGGTTAACAGAATTCTTTTCCCGGTCTTCTATGTTCGCGGACCGTAAATAGAGTCAATTTTCCTTGATTTGGGATTTAAAAATAAATCGGTGACTTGGGACACCATAATCATTATTCCAAGTGGCGACTTTAATTAATTAAATATTTCCATTTCGAATAATGTCACTTTAATTGGAAAAACTCACCTATCCCTATCCCTCGGGAAAAAGGAGGTGTGACAGCTCTAGAGACTCTGCTGGGGACCGAACCCAGAATCTCTGGTTCAGGGTTTAGAATTCGAGCTTAGAATTACTGTTATACTTGGCTTTTGTTGTTATTTGATTCTTACATGTTTTGAGCCTAAAGGGATAAATGCCGCTCTTACCGCTTTAATATTTTGTGAACTGTACATATAAACTGTCACGAAATCCATTCTCCTCTCTGAGTCTTCTAAATCTTCTGGGAAGCGCATATTGGTGCAGCTTCATTCTGTTAGAGTGTCATATCCATAATTTAGAACGAGGATCGGATCAATTACAAAGCCGGATGGCCTTTTAGTTCCTGGTACGTTGACCCCCTCGGCTCGAGTTATCTGCTCGGGTAAGCTAGGTCTAGAATAACATACCCTAGGGTACAAACCTAGAGTAACATAGCCTCATGCCGGATCCCTAGTAGGAACGTTTGTTTGCATCACGTGCATTTGACTTTGGGCACTCAACACAGAGGTTGGGTCTGTCTAGGATAGGTGTATCCAAATTTTTTTTTTGGTTAAATGTAAGTTTTATTGATGTGATCAAATTACAAAAAGGAGGGGGACATAAACCTTACCTCCAAAAGTAGAGTAAATGTGCACTTAGTTATCCAAAAGTGATAGCTAAGTGTGACTAAGCTGTGATGGATTGTTAGACCTATAGTGATGTGGCGATTGTCTATTTTATATCGATAGACAATCGCAATTACAAAAACATGTTGTGATTGAACTAGGTTTTCTATACAAAAAAGTACATATGTTTTTGCTTCTAGTATTTGTTTCCGGGATGTTATCCCTAGTATGTACATCTGGTACGCAAAAGTGTTTTCTAGAGTTGTCTAAGAAGTGGCAAAAAAGTGCGAGCTGTCTTCAATTTTTCTTTTTCTTTGTGAGGAGAAAGCATGTTGAAGATGGCTATTCTAGTTGGGACAGAAGATTATTTTTGCTGGCGAGTGATCAAGTTGAGCATTTCTGTTGCTTGTTTGCTGGAGCTGCTGCAGTGAGGTGATATTCCTTTTTGGGTTGTTATTTTTTCCTGTTCCTGCCTTGTGATTGTTGCTTGTTTCTTTATTGTTGCTGTGTGTTTGATGCTTCTGGCAGTGTTTTGATGTTTCTCTTGTATCATGTGATGTATGTTGATTTGGCATATTGCTGTTGTGTTGTTGATTGTGATCTAATATCCTCTGTTGTGTCCCTGATGATGTCCAGTGTTGCAGTGTGCATAGGGGTGTCCAAGATGATTGCTGTAGTGGCAAGAGATTGAGCACCAGAGGTGCTGATACCACACCTTGCAACTGCAGCAATGATCTAGACCTTGGCAAGCAGTTTGCTATGAAAGAGATAGTGAAGAAACTTTTGTTTGTGTTACTGTTGGGTTGTTCCTTTGTTATGTGACCTTTGGTGTATGATTCAGGATGTTGCTTTTGTGAATTGCTTCTTGGCAGTGTCTCTGTGACATTTAAGAACTGTAGATTGTTCTCTTTGCTGTTCTTGTATGTTGTGTAGTGATTTGTGGTCCAGTGATGTGTTGTGTCATGGAGGGTCCATGGTGATTGCTGTAATTGCAAGAGATTGAGCACTCTTGGTACTGATACCACACCTTGAAATTGCAGCAATAACCTGAACCTTGTTCTGATTTTCCCTGTGATGTGACAATTGTTGTTACCTTGCTACTGCTGGGATTGTTGTATTTTTCAAGTTTTTCATGTGTGCTGTAAGTGGTAGATGAGGTGGTTGTTTTTGAGATCTGTCTGTTGTTGGCAGTGACATTGATGGTATGATGTTCCTTGTTCTTTCCAATTGAGATGACTTGTTAGCTTGAAATGTTGCTGGTGTTGTAGAGGGGGGTTGTTGCTCTGACGAGATATTATAGCTGCAATAGGAAGACATTTTGTGACTTCTGAGATGATATAGTAGATCCTGTGGTGCATCAAAGAGGGTTGTTGGTGCTGCCTTGTGTGATGTGGCCCCAGAATTGTTGTTTTTGAGGGAGTCTGCTTTGCTGCTTTGTTTCCGCTATGGCCACGTGAGGGCAGAGTTGAGAGTTTTGAGTGTTTCCTGATTGCTTGTGTGTTATCTCCTTTGTGTGTTGATGTTGTTGTGGACCAAGTGAGACCGACCAGTGTTTCCTTCAAAGAAAACCAGCCTATTAGTGTAGTGTCTCTGTCCTGGTCTCCCCTGATCCCTCTTGAACTTTTTATTGATGCCATTGCTTTGTTCCTTCCATGTGCCTGCAGAAAGAGAAACATGTTGTTAGTAGATTATTTGTCCATTGTCCTGGTTTCACCTCTGCTATTTTATTATCTTTACTCTTATGTATGGGCATTGTAGTTTATCTTCATTTAGTATCTTTCGCCCTTGTGTATCTAGCTGCCAGAAGCTGTGGCATTCAATTCTTCTAGTTTCAAGTTGGCTAGATGGTCAGCTAACTTGTTTCCTTCCCTATATATGTGTGTGACCTTGAGTGTGAGGGCTTATTTTAGTTGCAGCACCTCCTCTACTTGCTCAATTATGCACCAAGGTGGTTTCCATGTTTCTATTTAGCGGCATAGAATCTGTTTGCAGCCAGATGTGAGAGTAGTTGTGTGATCTGCAATACCTCAGTGCCTCTACTATGGCTGTAGCTTCTGCTGTGGTATTTGTTCCCTCTGGTGTTTCTCTGCCAAGTGCATATATGATCTCCCCTGCTTCATCTCTCAGACAAAAACCTATTGAGCTTCTTCCTGGGTTCCCTTTGGATGCTCCATCAGTGTTGACCTTGATCCATCCTGCCATTGGGAATTCCCAGATCACCTTATTGTATTTTACTCTTGGAATGTAGTTTTCCATCATATGCAGTAGGTTATGCCATTTGTGAGGAGCCTTGATTCCTGGCTTTTTAGTTTGGAACAATGCTTGCAGTGATGTGGAGATCTGATAGATGACCTTGCTGATGGTAACTTGTTCTCCATATTTGCAGCTATTTCTTCTTTTCTAAAGTTCCCATAAAGTGCATGATGGGACAACTTGTAAAATTAGTTGAAGCCTGAGAACTACTTGTGTTGTCCAGCAATTTGTTATTGCTTGGTGAAAGGTTAAACCTTCTCATTTTATTCCTGCTCTTGAGAGAAAGTATTGCCACACCTTAGTTGCAGTGTTGGATTTGTAGAAGAGGTGCACCATGGTTTCTTCCTTTGGTTTTGTGCAGCACCAACATTTTGAAGGCATTTGATATCCTAGTCTCTTCATGAAGTCGTCTAAAGGCAGTTTAGTCTTCCATACCTTCCATCATGAAGAATTCAATCCCAAAAGGCAGCCCTTGTACCCAAATCTTTGTGAATGCTCTTTTGGATTCATCCCACTTTTTGAGATACTCCCAGGCAGTTTTGACACTGAAGTGGCCTTGAGGTTCTAACATCCAAAATGCTGCATCTATGTTGTTTTCTTTGTTTGGTGGCTTCACATTTCTTGCTATGTGCAGTGCTAAGTCTTGGGGCAGGATTTCTGAGATTTTTCCCAGATTCCAGTTTCCATCATTCTACAGTACATCATACACATTGTGTATGGTTTCATCTATTGGAAAGTCATTTGGTACAGTGAAGTATAGTGCTCCGAAACCTGTCTAGTTATCAAACCAGAAAAGTGAGGATCCCATTTTGGGATGCCAAATAATTTGATGCTCAATGATGTCTCTGCAGCCAAGCATATTTCTTTATATGTGTGATCCCCTTTTCCATGGAATTATGATTGCATTTAACTTCTTGCAGTATTTTTGACTCATGAAAGCACTCCAGAGACTTGGCTTGGTTCTGAAATTCCACCACAGTTTGCAGAATATAGCCTTTGACACATCATGTAGGGATTTGAAGCCTGCTCCTCCCTCTTCATATGGCATACATAGTGTGTTCCAGGAAGCCCAGTGCCTGCTCTTGCCTCCTACTGTGTTACTCCAGAAGAATTGATCAAAGAGTTTGTGGAGTTTGTTGATGACATTTTTTGGAGGGTTGACAACAGAGAGAAGATATATGGGCATGCTTTGGAGAACATGTGTGATTAGAGTTGCTCTGCCTCCTACCGAGAGTAGTTTTCCTTTCCATGACTGCAGCTTGTTTAGAACTTTGTTGATGAGTTCTTGATAGTGTGACATTTTCTTTCTGTAGTAGAAGATGGGGCATCCTAGGTAAGTGAGGGGGAAATCCTGATTTTTTATACCTGTACTGCTCTCCACTTTTGTAACCACCTCATTGTTGGGTGAGTGATGCAGATACACTACTGATTTGCACTTGTTGATTTTCTGCCCTAATGTTGTCTCATATGCAGTTAAGGTTGCCGTGATTAGTTGTATGGAAGTGGCATCAGATGAAGTGAAAATGATGGTGTCGTCTGTATATGCTAGGCGATTTAGTTTTGGGCTCCATTTGGGTAATCCATATACACAGAAGTATGGATTGGAGTGAAGAGCATTTAGACCTCTTGAAAGAGCTTCAGCAGCAAGACTAAATAATGCAAGTGATAGTGAATCTCCTTGCTTGAATCCCCTTGATGATTTGCAAAAACCATGTGATTGACCATTTATGAGGACAGAGCACCAATTGTTGCCAATGATACCAAAGACCATACTAATGAAAATCTCACAAAATCCCATCTTTCTCAGACTGTTAGTCAGAAATAGCCAGGACAGTCTGTCGAAGGCTTTTGTCATGTCCAGCTTGATTACCACATTTGGTCCAAGCTTTGTTCTGAGTCTGATGTCTATGATGATTTCTTGAGTTAGTAGGATATTTTCAGCAATGGTCCTGCCTTTAACAAAGCCAGCTTGTTCTTGGGAGATTAAACCAGGTAGCAGTTCCACCAATCTTTCATGAATGATTCTTGAAAAGATTTTGTTAACAAAATTGCTTAAGCTGATGGGCCTCATATTTGAAAATGTTGTCACTTCTTTCTTTTTGGGCAGCAGTACCAGGTTTGTGTGTGTAACACATTTTGGTAACTATTTCCCTTTGAAGAAAGCCATGGCCATTTTATGTATGTCTTCTCCTATTATGTCCCAGCTTGTTTGACAGAAAGCACCTGCGAAGCCATCTGGTCGCCCTGCACTATTGCCATTTAGACTAAAGACAGCTTGTTTGGTTTCCTCTTTTGTGGGCTGTCGGATCAAATCTGAGTTTTTCTCCATGTTTATCAATTGTGGGATGTTGTCAAGTATGCTGAAGTTGGTTGGTGTTGCTGTTTCTGTGAATTCTTCTGTATAGTAGTTGACTGCTTGTGTTGCAATTTGCTCATGTTCCTCAATCCAGGTGCATGTGTTATTTTGGATTCTTCTCAACTGGAGCCATTTTCTTCTGCCATTTACTTGGGCATGAAAGAATTTTGTGTTTCTGTCTCCATCTTTGAACCATGCCATGCCTGCTTTTTGCCTCTATAACTCTTCCTCTAAAGCTAGGTGCCTTATTAGTAAGGCTTGGACCTTTGTAGTCTTTCTTGGTTTTGTTGTGTTGTTCTTTCCTCTAATTGCTTTTCATGTACCAGGACAACCTCTTCCATGCTTGCAATGTTTTGGAATATGTCTCCAAAAGTTGTTCTACTCCACAATGATAGGACTTTTTTTTTTGTCTTTTTGAGCTTGTGATTAAAGAGGATAAAAGGATCACAATAGAAATCTGCTTGCCAATTTTCTCTCACTACTGATTTGAAATATTCATGCTTGATCCAGAGATTGAGGAATTTGAATGGTTTCTTGATTGGTGTTGCTTCCATATCACATTTTAAGAGAAGAGGGCTGTGGTCTGAGCCTATCTTGGACAAGTGAGTGACTTCTAGCTTTGGGAAGGCTTGCTGAAATTCAAAGTTGGCAAGGCACCTATCTAGTCTTTTAAAAATGCAGTCTTTCTCTGCTCTGCCATTCCACCATGTGAAGATGCTGCCTTTGAAACCAAGATCATTTAGGTTGCAAGTGTTGATGCAGTGTCTGAAATCATCTACTTCATTGATTGGCACTGGTAGACCTCCAAATTTCTCTTCTTCATCCCATATGACATTGAAATCACCCCCAACTATCCATGGAACTGTCATGTTCTGTGCAATATCATATAAGGAATCACATAGCTCTATTCTCTCTGTTTGAGTACACTAATATACAAGTGTAAGGATGAATTCTCTCCAAATTTCTCTTCTGTGTGCAGTAGCCTCAGGGTTAGCTGTTGTACCGTGTCATGTAGCACTGTGACATCATAAGTATCTTCTATAAATGCCCAAATCTTATTTGAAACATTGACCACAGCTTAAGGTAGTCCAATCCTCCATCTGTATCTCTCAATTTTCCTTACTTGTTGCATTGGTTCTTGTATGCCAATAAAATCAAAATGATATTTTTTGTGTAGTGTAATGAGCCTTTCAAAGGCTTGCATTGTATTTATAGACCTTATATTTCATATGAGTACATTCATTATTGGTTGTTGGGGTGTTCCAGAGCCCTTCTTGTTTGTACCTCTGTTGCAGAGGAGTTTCTATGTTCTTTGCTTTGCTTCTTTCTGCTTCTATTTGCTGATTTGATCTTTGCTATCTGTGTCGGGGAGAGATCTCCTTGTTTGGCAACCTGTATGAGGATCTGATCAGTTGTTTCTTCATCTAGGTCTTTACCTGAGTACTCATGGTAATTTGTTTCTTCCCTTGCTGGTGCTCTGATGCTGAGATTTCTTGCTTTGACCATTGTTGATTGCTTTTCCTCCTTGGAGCTTGGTGAGATCAGGTCTTTTTCTTTAGCAAGCTTCCATTTCTGGTCTTTGTCTGCTTCCTCTTCTGGGTGTGTCTTTGCTGTCTCATTGGTTTCTAGTACTTGAATGGCAGTACTGATTTGTCCATGGCTGCTGCAAGTCCTTAGTTGAAGCATTTCTTTATTTGATGCCAGTAGTTGTTGGTTGTTTTTGTCCCTGCTGTTGTTCTTTGTTGCTGTTGGAAAGTCATTGGTGGGATCATGTTCACTTATATTATCCTCCTCTATTTCTTCATCGGTTGCTTCCTCTTCACTTTGCATTTCCTGTGGAATTTCACCTTCCTCTGAGTCCTCTTCAATTTGATCAGCCCAAAGTCTGCTTGGACTTCCTTGTGATCTTTCTTTTGTTTTTGTTGCTTTTTACTTTATTGTTCTGGATGTTGTTCTTGCTTCCAGAGTGTCTTGTGAATCCTGATGGGAGATGTTGGCTGTGACCTCTTTTGTATAGAAGTTTTTCTGTACCCACTGGCAGGTGGAATCTTTTGTGTTGTCTTTCTTTTTCTCTGTATGTAGCTTCTTTTCTTGCTCTGAATCTCTTTCCTTGTTGTTCCTTTCACCAATGTTTGGACTTGGCAGTTGCTCTGTGAGGTGTAGCAGCTTCTCTGTTGCATTTCTTTTTGATATTTCTGCTGATGTATTTGGATTGGTGTCAGCTGCTTCAGAGCAGGAAGGTTCTGCAACTATTTGCAAATGTGCTGCTGTACTTGTGTGTGCAGTGAAGTTTTTTTGACCAAATGCTTCTGCAATCAGCTCCTTTTGACTGTCTGTGGTGTCATTGCTATTTTCCAATTCCAACATGGCAAATTTGTTGGAAGATTGCAATTGCTGAAAGATCATGCTGACTGGGATCAATTCCTTTCCAGATTCAACTTGTTTATATTTGAGCTTTTATTGATTTTGCATTCTGTTATCCTTAACCTCCTTCCATTGGGTGCCTGCATTGCGCACAACCTTGCCGCTTGATAGGATCATTAGGGGTGCATTCTCCTTTCCCTTTTGCTTCTTGCCTTCTTCTCCTTTACTTCCATCTTCTTGATGTTCTGTTGATTCTGTGCGCAGCAGTTCAGGGTGTAAATTCCAGCACTCATCTACATCATGTCTTTGTAGTCAGCATTGGTTGCAATACTTGGGGATGTAGTCGTACTGAATTTTGACCCAATCTGTTCTGATTTCTCCTGTTGCCTCATTTTCAATATCCATTATGACTTTCTTAGGTAACTCAGCTAAAAGGTCAACCACAACTTTAACTCTCGCACATCTGGGCCTTGTTTTGTTTATAGTTGCCATGTCAAGATGTAGTGGTTTACCCACTGCTGAGGCGAGAGAAAACAAACACTCTTTTACAAAAAAAGTGGGCAAAAGCTGTGGGAATGATATCCATGCCATTGCAATAGGGGTTTCTTCTCCAAGCTTAAATTTAGCATCATATATTAATTAACGCATTTGGTATTCGTAACAATCTTTAGCTTTGAGATAGTAAGTGCTTTTTGATGTGATTTTGATGAAATCCTCCCACAGAGTGAGTCTAATTAGAACATGCTTATCTCGGAAGAAGCCTATGTTGCATTCGCGTTTGATTCCGCACTGGATTGGGATGATTTTTCTCAATTCTTGGATGTTTGGCCAGCCATATGAAAATTTACCAAGAACAGCATACTATAGCCCCTCAATTAGATTCGTGCGACTCACTTCTGCTTCTGTGAATTTGATAATGGGTTATCCATGCAAGGAAGCTGCTTTCTTGAACAGAATCGGCGCGATTGATCTCGAACTAGGGCTTGCATGTGTTATGGAGTTTAGGGTAGCGAGATCTAGAATTTGAGAGTAATTTAGGGGTTGTGAGTTGCTGGAAGTTATGGTGGGGGGGTGAGAGAAGTTGGAGGGGGGTCGCCAGCCGGAGATGCGCCGGCCGGCGTTGCCATTAGAGGGCTCGTGAGGTTTCTCTCTCTATCGCCTCTTCACCATTAGAGGACTCGTGAGGTATCTAAAATTAAAAGACCATCCTAATGCATTTTACGTGCTACTTGTGCATTTGTTTGTTTTGGCTCGCATGTTGACCGGCTTTTAGAGTAAAAAATATAAATAATAATCAAGAAAAACCAAGAGTGAGGTAGGTGGGGAAAAATTCACCCGGTTCTGAAAAATCCAAGTTTTTGAAAAAATCCCGAAACTCTGCCGAAATTTTGAAAAAACAAGCAAAAGAAAAGTCATTTCAAAATAAGTTAATGTTTTCGAAAGCTATGTTTTTCTTTTTGTGTCAAAACTGACAGAACTACGTAGGTCTAATTCTCACCGAATGCGAGATACATAGGCAAACCTCATCAGTTCCGGCCCCAATTTAAAAAACAAATCCAAAAGTATTTTCCTTTATTTCCTTCTTTAAAAGTCTTTCCTTAGATCATTTAAAAAAAAAGGATCTGTAGCCCAAAAAATACTTTCCTTCTTTCTGAAGTCTTTCATACGAAGAAAAAAAAAAGAAATAAAAAAAGGAAGTTCAAAAATCAAAATCCAAAATACGGGTTTCCTTTATTTCGAAGTATTTTTCTCAAACATTTCAAAAAAAAAATCAAAAGAAAAAATTCAAAAATATTATTTTTCTTATTTAGAAGTTTTTCTTTCAAAAATTTCAAAAAAAATTAATCAAACCAAAAATCCAAAATATTGTCTTTCTTGTTTAGAAGCTTTCTTTCGAAAATTAAAAAAAATGAAATTAAAAGAAAAATTTTCAAATTAAAAAAGAAATTCCTTGTTTGGAGCTTTCACGGATAAGAGTAAGAGTTAGTTCATTTACTTTATTCCTGATCTTCCTAAACTACGTAATGGTCTGATTCATGCGACATCATGATACGTATGCAATCCCCATCGTATTCGATCATTGCCATTAAGCAAATTGAGTGAAAAATAAACCGAAAAGAGAGAGAGAGAGAGAGAGAGAGAGAGAGAGAGAGAGAGAGAGAAATTGAGCGAAAAAGAAAGAAAAGAGTGACAAAAATAATAGAGAGAAACAAAGAGTGATAAACAACAAAAAGAGAAACAAAAAGGAAATCAAGATATAAAGAAAAGAGGAACAGAGCGAAAAAGGGTTAGCGGGGATGAAACACACAACCATTCAAACACATGGTAGAAATGATTAAGTGTTTAGGTGCATTACATCTCAACATGTGATTTCGTATCTGTTAACTGTTTCAAAATTAACAAGATTGTTGTGTATGCAATTGAGCCAGGTTCTATTCAAGTGGTTGGTTTTGTTGGTAATTTAACTTCCCACCCATACTTCACAAGATCTGAAGGCAAGGTTCATATGGCCTCCGAAAGTCATCTACCAATTGTTAACCCCGAGGACGGCCCAACACCGATTATTCCACTGCCAGAATCAGCAACTGTTGAAGAGAACAGAATGCTGCATCTCCGCATGCTAGAGATGTGGGACGCATGGTCTAATGGGAGGGAACCACCAAGTGCAATCTCTAGGTCTCCTAAATTGATCCAGAGATCAGGTGGGCCTGCCAATGTCTCTATGTCCAACCTGTTTACCCCATGTGGGTACCCTCCAATGCCGTTTAACGGTCCCGGAATGCCTTCTGTGGTTCGCCCCCAGGTGCTGGCTTCAAAGGCACCGCCAGTAATGCTCTCTAGCACCGGTCTTCACAACGGCACAACCAACTGTGCCCAGACCATGCTTTGAACCCCCAACATTCACCTTCCAAGGTCCGCCATTTCAACATGATATGACTCATGTCACTCTGGACTTGTACAACCAACAACCACAGTATGAGTTCGCGGTTGGGCAAGAAAAGGTTACCAAAAATCTCGAGTAAGAGGAAATGGCTCGGAAGATTAAGAGCTTAGAACAAAGTTTGAAAAATATGAAAGGCTTAAGCGGCCAAAAGAGTGTCTCATAGTCCGACCTGTGTATGTTTTCCCATGTCCATTAGGCCAGCTGGCTTAGAGATGCCAAAATTTGAAAAGTATGACGGGCACGGAGACCTGATCGCTCACCTAATACGATATTGTAACCAGCTGAGGAGCGCTGGAGGAAAAGAGGAGATGTTAATGGCATATTTGGAGAAAGTCTCAGCAGAATTGCTTCTGAATGGTACATGGATCAAGAAATTGTCCATTGGCATGTGTAGGCTGATCTGACCGGAGATTTTTTCCGCCAGTTCCAGTATAATCTGGAGATCGCTTAAGAAAGAAACTCTTTATCCAATTTGAAAAAGAAAACCACGGAAATCTTCAATGAATATGATGTCAAATGGCACGAGCAAGCCATTAGGGTAAAGCCTCAAATGGACGAAGTTGAAATGGTTACAATCTTCCTATAGGGCCAAGAAGCGGACAACTTTCAGAACATGATGTCTGCTATGGGTAAACCGTTAGCTGATGCTATCAAAATCGGGGAGATGGTCGAAAATGGTTTGAAAACGGGCCGAATTCTTATCCAGGCTTCCTTTAAGGCCACATCACAGGCCGTTCAAAATGGTTCGTGGGGTTTGGTAAATAGAAACTGGAGAGAAGAGGGAGCCATGATGGCTTCGAGCTCGAGGGGGGCCCGCAGGTCGTTCAACCCATCATATATGCTTCCTAAGGTCCCAAAACACTATTATCCCCATCAAGATGTTGCTTATGTCGTGGCACCGCCTCCCTATGTGGTGATGAACGCGCAAACTTACACGCGACCACAACATTATACACAAAACCAAGCTCCACCTCCCCGAAATGCCCATCCCTACCAAGCTCCGTATAATCCCCAACCAAATGTTCCCCAATGCAATCCTCGCCCAAGAGAGCCCCTCAGAAGGAATCAGTTCATCCCTATTGGTGAATCATATTCAAGTTTGTTTCAAAAGCTAATCATGCTAGGTCTGCTGCAGCCAATGGCCCCAAATCGGCCAAACCCCGAGTCGCCCTCGCGCCGAGCTGATGCTAGATTTGAATACCACTCTAGAGCAATGAGACAGGATACTGAAGATTGTTGGACTCTCAATAGAGTAGTGGAGGACCTCATTGAGGCCAAGTTAATAATTTTCAGGGATGAAGAGGCCCCTAATATGATGAACAATCCCCTGCCTACTCACACCATTGGGCCAATAATTGGAATAATCTGTAATGATGGGGAATTTGATTCGGCACTGAAGGCCATTGCAGCCATTGCCGAGACAGATGAAAAGGCAAAAAACGGTTGCTAACCTGAAAAGTTCTCTGTCAGATGGGAGTCTCGGTAGCTGGTCTTTCTATCTTTTCTGCGTCCAGATTATTTCAGGGTGTAATCCGGATGTATTACTTTATTGTCTTACTTTCTGATGTAAACCCTTCTATCTTTAAAAAATATTAAATAAAAATAAAAAAATCAAATTAATTTATATTTTATTGTCTAGGAATGTCTCTTTTCTTATTCTTGTTACTTTTCTTATTCACTTTTCAGTTCTGTTAAAGCAGATTTTAAGGACATGACATGCTTGCGGACTTCATGCCCAGATCATAGAACGCTGTTAGACCCCAAAATAATGAATCAAGAAACAGAATGTTTTGAGACAAGGCTTACAAGAAAATACATAGAAAATTGGAATGAAGTTGAGATTCCCTCTCTTCGGATCATTGTTGAGCCGAGATTGAGGATAAAGATTGGGTCCATAACCGATTTGATTGATGAAAATCTATTGGCCGCAGTTTGCCACGGACAGTTATACCAACAAAGAATGGCCCGTGTCTACAACAATAGAGTGAGGCCCAGGAAATTTGAAATAGGATAACTCATTCTGAGATGTATCCTCCTACCTCATAAAGAAGCTAAAGGAAAATGGGCTCCAAATTGGAAAGATCCACACATGACCCTCTATGTAGCATTAATGTTCTTTGATTCGGATGACGAAGGCTTTCATTCTCGCTACCCAAACACTATCAACCCTTTGCAAACCCTTTGAGACGGTTACCTTTTCTTTGATTACCCTCTTTGGAACCTGAAAGTATTACTGGAAAAAAAAAGAGAGAAAATAATTCAAAAAAAAAATAGAGACAAAAGAAAATGAAATGAAAAATGGAAAAAAAAAAAGAAGAAGAAAGAGAGGAAAAGGAAAGGAAAAAGAAAGAGAAAAGAAAACAAAATAAAAGAAAAAGAAAAAAACAAAAGAAAATGAAAAACAAAAGTGTTTGAGCTACGTTTGACTTGATTCCGAAAAGATACATAGGTAGCCTCTCTCCAAGGTTCAGTCACACCAAAATAAAAATCCACATTCCCCCAAAAGTTGAAACTGGGGCAGATGTTATAATGGTTCAGCGACAGCTTCGCTTAAAAAGTTCCAAAGTTGTAATTCAATCCAAATCTTTTTACCTAAATCATTTTCAAGTCCTTCCGATCAATCAATGAGAGTGTTCAAAGAGTTGGGGGATACAGTCACTTAGATCTGATACAACCAAAACGAGAGAAATAAAATGAGAGAGTCTTATTGGTGAAAACCCTCATGGGCACCATAAGGCGATGGTAAGTAGGGAAAATGAAAATGAGAGTCTTATTAGTGAAAACCTGCAAAGGGCACTATAAGGCGATGGTGAGAAGAGAAATGAGAGAGGTCAGCTGGTGAAAACCCGCAAAAGGGAACTACTGATCGAAAAGAGGATCTTTACAGCCATTGGCATCCACACAGTCCTAGGCAAGGTTTCTCGGTTTCGGGGCAATAGTTGTGGTGAATTGCTGAGAGTTGGACGGTTTACACATATCAGGCATCCAGTCCAAAAGACATGTCATGTTCATTCAAGTCCGCATGCACTCCAGATAAGTCTCTCCTTCCTTTCCCTAGAAGGGACGCCTCTTGTCTAAACTCATTATCTATTCCATTGTTTGTTTCTTTAAATCCCTTTCGGCCTAACTCTGTTCCAAAACTAAGGCAAAGAAGGGATGGCAAGACTGAGTTACAGGGTTCTCGTTCGATTCAAGCTAACGTTAGGCATCCAACTTTGGCAGGTGCACCAAGCTAATCCCAACTGGCCATGGTGGCTGATGCTTTGAAATCAAGACTCTTAAAATAAAGAAGTCAAGTGGAAGTACCTATAAGGGCGAAAGTGAAGTTGAAAGGTTGTGTCCCGCGTGACTAACCTATCTAGGTAAGGTTGAAAAGAAATAAAATTCAGACTCATGGTAGTATAAAGTCTCCAATCCCTAGCTGCATTCTCCAACATAGGGTCTCAGATCCCTAGTTGATGATATTTCAGACATAGGGTCTCCACTCCTTAGTTGATTTATTTTAGATGTAGGGTCTCCACTCCTTAGTTGATTTATTTTAGACGTAGGGTCTCCACTCCCTAGTCTCTTTTTCCAACATAGGGTCTCCACTCCCTAGTTGATTTTATTTTAGACATAGGGTCTCCACTCCCTAGTCTCTTTTTCCAACATAGGGTCTCCACTCCCTAATTGATTTATTTTAGACTTAGGGTCTCCACTCCCTAGTCTCTTTTCCAACATCGGGTCTCCACTCCCTAGTTGATTTTATCTTAGACATAGGGTCTCCACTCCCTAGTCTCTTTTGCAACATAGGGTCTCCACTCCCTAGTGGATTTTATCTCAGACATAGGGTCTCCACTCCCTAGTCCTTTTCTAACATTGGGTCTCCACTCCCTAGTTGATTCTATTTTAGACATAGGGTCTCCACTCCCTAGTCTTGTTTTCCAACTTAGGGTCTCCATTCCCTAGTTGATTTTATTTTGGACATAGGGTTTCCACTCCCTAGTTATCCTTTCGAACATAGGATTTTCACTCCCTAGTTGGGGCACCATTTTAACAATTAGAGTACATCATTCTCAAAGAATCAGGTTTTCACCAGGTATACCATTGCCGACCTTTATTGCTTTCAATAATGAAGTAGCATAGAGTTTGGTCACAAATAACTCACGAAACTTCTCCTAGTGAAAATTGGGGCAGAAAAAATTTCATTCGTTTGTTTATTTTTGTGTCTGAGCAAGTTTTACCTCGAGGCACAAGGGTCGAGATGACCAGAATAAGAAGTTTCAACCTAGAATAAGAAAGAAAAAGAAAAGTTATGAGTCCAAAATGCCGTAGCAGATAAAAGATGTGGAATGTTCAACACACGATTAAAGTCACGAGCATTGCAATCCCTGCTTTGATCAAAAGAAACTGTAGAAGAATGAACCAGCACTTGCAGCTAGCGAGCATCAAGGTTCATATCAGAGCCTGCATGAAGGATCAAGTCAAGACTCGAGATCAAGTTTCAAAAGACTTATAGATAGGAATCTTGTAACTCGTAGCTGATAGGCTTGTTTAGTTTATTTTTTTCATTTTTACTTTGGCGTAATAAGGAGTTTAGCAAGAAGTAACAGTAGCAACTACAGTGAATCTCAGCTTTTGGGTAGTCCCAGCTACCAAAACTTCCTGAACTACGCTGACCTAATTCCTTTAAAGCCAAGGATATCTAGGCAACCTTAGGAGCAAGGTTCGGTCAAACTTTTTAAAAATGCTTCACATGGAGTGTCAAATGGGCAAAAATTGCTCGTAATTGCTCACTTTATCTTTGCCCGAAAATTCTCCGTGTTTTCGAGGAAAGAGGGGCAACTGTGAGCACCTAATTTTTGCCCTAATGCAAATCACTCCTAAAAAACATTCCAAAATAGTTTTCTTTAATTACTTCATAGAATTGTAGGAATTTTTCCCCCTCGGTTGGGGACGAGGACTTACCTCCCGATTCTTCCACTTCGGGACAACCCGGAGCCACAGTAGGGGAGAAGAAAAGAAAACTCTTGAGGCTACTGCCGAGGTAAGGGTCGAGGACTCATGAGATGTTGGTCCTTGTGCACCCTGCGTGATAGATATTTTGGGATCGCCTCCTTTCAGTGAATCAATGTTCGATGAAGCCCGAATGACAAAGAATCGGTCCTACGAGGAGGCCCATGGAACGGATCATCCACTCTGAGGCCTTTTTGACGGTATAGACTCATCTGCCCCATAAGATTTTTTCAGTGTAGGTGAATTAGAGGTACCAAAGAAAAGTCCATCTTCGGAGGCCGGCGCGTCGAGCTCAAGCCTTCGGGCAGCTGGATTCGGTGGAGGCCCAGCTTCGATTAGCGAAAGAGAAGGTTGAGATCTGGTCCCGAGAAATCAAAACCTCCAGTCTTGATTGGGCTCGGTCATTCCCACCTGGCATACCCTTTTCAAGGAGCTCGAAGTGGCAGTCCCGGAGGGAGGCTCTCAAAGAGGTTCATGCTTGGGGGTTCAATTTATTGGCCAAGCTCGAAAATATTAAGAAGCTCGAGGCCGAGGCCAAAATGCTAGCGTACCCCGAGGATGAGGAAGATTTTGAGGGTTCAAATGGATCCGAAGACGAAGAGGATTCCGATGGCCCCGATGATGAGGCAGGCCAATCAGTCTCTATTGGGCTCGGTCCTTGCCACCCAGGATACCCTTGTCAAGGAGCTCGAAGTAGTAGTCTCGGAGAGAGCCTCTCGAAGAGGTTCATGCTTGGGGTTCGATTTATCGGCCGAGCTCGAAAATGTTAAGAGGCTCGTAGCCAAGGCTAAGAAGCTGGTGTACCCCGAGGATGAGGAATATTTTGAGGTTTTGGACAGATCCGAGGATGGGGGAGATTCCGATGGCCCCGGTGATGAGGCAAGCCCATCAGTCTCGATTGCGCTCGGTGATTTCCACCCCGGATACTCTTGTCAAGGAGCTCGAAGTGGCAGTCCCAGAGGGAGGCTCTCGAAGAGATTTATACTTAGGGGTTCGATTTATCAGCCGAGCTCAAAAATATTAAGAGGCTCGAGACCGAGGCTAAAAAGCTGGCGTACCTCGAGGATGAGGAAGATTTTGGTGGCCCTAGTTACGAGGCAGGCCCATTAGTCTCAATGCAGTAAGAGCATACTTAGGTGGGTCAGGGGGTTGTATTCGAAAGATAATTAAACTTTAGGGGGCTTTAGGAGTAAAAATAAAAGAAGAAGGGCTCGAAAAGAAAAGATGTAACTGCCAACAGGGCAGCTGGCAGTGTTGGTTATGGAAATATTCTTTCTCTTCTGACAGACGCGGATTTGGCACTGATAGATTCCCCTTCCCCCCATTGGATTCTTCCAAATTCAGTACTCCCTATATAATGATGCTCATAGAGCAGATAAAAAAAACACTTCGGCTGGGAGACAAAAAAAAACATTCTCTTGTTGGATGCAAAAAACTTAGCCGGCCTCTTCTTCGTCACTCTCTCATCTGGACCTCGCGCACACACACTCAACCACACACGCCTGAACTGCTAAAAGAAAATGCTTGCAATTCAATTGAGAGCTAGAAAACAAAAAAGAAGAGTTAAAATTCTTGAAAACCAAAGAAATGCAGTAGCTATTTTCAGTTGATTTCAAAGGACTTCCTCTATCGCTTTCTGGGATCTTCAAGCTGGATTCCATCTGTGTTTGAAACTATCTACTATAGCAACTAGCTGTGCTCATCTTGTGTTTTTTCTGAACCTTTGTTTGGTCTTAATTTCTTCTCCCTTGCTATTTTTGAGGTAATTTATCTATCGCCTCATATATGTTTTTCTTTCTAATATACTGAATCTTATGATGAAATGATATCGTATGGCCATGAGTTTGAGATGTTACTGAATCTATATTATCAATGCTTTGTGTTTGTTAAGTCAGAATCAAATGAATTAGATCCATGTCTACTCTCCATGAATTCATAGAGTTAAGTGTTGTTTACTTGGGCTTCTGGTGTGAAATTTTGGCCCAGTTCTTATAACTTTAGAGCTAATAAACTTTGGAGTTATAAGGCCCCAAATGGGCCTAGTTCTGCTTGGTCGTTCAAGTTCAAAATTCATGAACCTCGTAGTTTTCTTTAGGCGCGATCAATAATAAATCATCCTGGGCATGGGCATGGTTCCGTGGCATGGTCGCGATACGCAAATCCCTACTCAAGTGCGCATTTCACGCGACTTGACCATAACTTCAAAATAATAATAATAATAATAAACAAGTTGTAAATCACAGGTGCGTTTCACGTGACGCGATTCGCAATGTGTAAAAAAAACAATAAGTGTGTGGCATTGCGTCTTATTCAAATAAACTGTGTAACCCTAAAAGCAATTAGAATTCTATTAAAATAGGTTAGAAAATTAAAAATGTACAATAGGTTTAAAACAGGTAATAAATTAGATAATTAGGCCAAGTATTAATTGTTGAGCGATCGTGCTAAAACCACAAAATTCGGGAATTCCTAACACCTTCTCCAGGGTTAACAGAATTCCTTACCCAGTCTTCTGTGTCTACGGACCGTAAATAGAATCAATTTCTTGATTTGGGATTTAAAAATAAACCGGTGAGTTGGGACACATTATTCCAAGTGGCGACTCTAAATTAATTAAATAATCTCATTTCAAATAATGTCACCTTAATTGGAAAAACCCCCCAATCCCCTATCCCTCGGGAGAAAGGAGGTGTGACACCATTCTTGATAGGCAGGTCCGAAAGCTGAGAAACAAAGAGATTTCCTCCGTGAAAGTGTTATGGCGAAACCAACAGGTCGAAGAGGCCACCTGGGAAGCCGAGAAGAGATGAAGAAGAAGTATCCTCATTTGTTTAAGTAGCTATGTAGTTGTGTCCATGAAAAATGTTAAAATCTAACTTTCTACAAATTATGTTTCCCTTATACAACTTATGTTAAGGATACACCTTTTTGGTAATGTGATGTTTATAGAGTTGTGGCCGATGTTGTTCCCGTGTTGTTTTACATCGATGTGTTATGATTATGCTGTTAGGACTGGTTTTGAGATTCCTGGCAGGTGGATAGGCCCAATTACAAGAGAGACTCTAGCGAAATCTTGGAAATTCAGGGGGTTAGTCAAAATTTTTAACTGTTGGTGTATGAAGTAACCGATGGGTCACATTGGATGGTAATGGCGGATTTTGACCCTCATTCGAGGACGAATGATCCTTAACGGGGTAGGATGTAAGGCCCCATAAAATTTCACCTTAAACCCAAGGTTTTTGGGAGTTGAAAAAAAATTATTGCAGAACAGGACATTTCTGTGGTCCATTATGTGACCGTAGAACTATTTCGCGGGCCGCAGAGTGAAGCAGAGAAATGGACAATTTTGCAGGTCGTTTTGCGGTCAACTATGTGACCGCATAATCATTTTGCGGGCCGCACTTCCGCTGCAGAATTGGCATGAAGAAATTCAGAGGATGATTTTGCGGTCCATTTCGCGGCCTCAGAACCGGTCTGCAAATCGCAGACCTGACCGGAGACTGATACAGGGCAGCCCAGCAGTTGGCATTACTTTCGCGGCCCATTTTGCGGCCACAAACTTTTGCTGTCCACTTTGCGACCGAAGAGTTGAGTTTGGAGGGTCTATTTCAGATTTTTAAAACCCAATCCCATTTGATTAATAGCCATTGGGTCTCATTTTGAAGGCAAAAATCTGCCATTTTAGAGTGAGGAGAGTGCTTTAGAGAGAGAGGAGGAAGCCCCAAGTACTTTGTTCATCAACCCTTGCTCAAGCTCTGAAATTCAACAAGGAAAACTCACAAGGTCTTCACCCAAGAGGTAAGATTCTACTCCATAACCCTTAATTTCGGGATTGAACGGAAAGTAGGTAATGAAAAGTGTGATTCTTGAGCATTATTTGTGCATGCATGTACCATCAAGGTTGGTGGGAAGGTTATTGAGCTCAAATGGGAAAACATTGGGTTGTGGGATGAAGGAATCCACAATAGGAGAACCTTAAAACCTTAATGAACACCTAGCGCTTGATAAAATGCTCAAATGAGCTGAAACGCCGAGTATCTTCCTAATTATGGTTCCAATTTCTCATGTTTCTAAAAGATTGAAGTCACCAGATATTTTGAAGCATTGTAATAATTTAAGGATGCTCAAACGAGGTATGTTGGCTAAACTCCTCTTGTGAAATCGATTTCCATGATGTCCTTATAAGTTGCAATTATGATTGGCTGAATTTCTTATTTCTCATGTTCCAAGTCCTTCCTAATATATTTGAATATTCTAAAATAAGTGTTGTGTTGAAAGATGTATATAATCAAAAAGTTTTCCAAATGTTCCTATAATATCATGATTCCCTCTGAGAACGTAATCTAGTATGATCAATGTATGTTGTGATTTAAAAATATTGTTTCAATTGCAAGTTAGTATGCCTAATTTTGGAAGAGAAACTTAATGTGCTTAAACTCTTGTTTGCTCATATGTGTACTTATAGTTTTGATTTGAAATTCTCTTATTGATGATAATCCAAATGTAACGCTTGAAAGTTATAAGTGTGAGTATGAAATATGAAATACGGCTGATGTGCCGAGAATGATATTACAATTTTGTCCGCTAGTGCCAATGAAATGGAAAGAAGCATGAAAGGTTATGAAATGAGTTGTAAATCCTTTAAATAATAAATGCTTTGGGAGTATCATTTAGTCACCGAGAAAGGGTAGGTCGAATTACCTAACGCCTAAACTACACGTGCCGGTGTAGGAGTGATTGAGGGGTAAATCCCCGTGTTAATGTGATGAGCTTGTTTCCCCTTATATGGGATGAGATAGATGTCCCTTAAATGGGATGAGATTATTACTAATGAGATGCAATGTGATGTCGACCCATACAGCATTTTTATAAGACGGCTTAGCCAATCAGGCTGAGATCAGACCCCATATCGTGCACATGGCGGTGTTGTGATTGGATGTCTCGGGATGAGATGGCTTAGCTGATCGGGCTGAGATCGGACTCCGTGCTTAAAGCATGGTGAAATTTATCTTTCTCCTAACTTGACACCTTGATAGTATTTGGGGCTCTCACTGATTTCATGTTTCCTTCTCATTTTACTGTTACTCATTCTATTAAGAGGGTTTTTAGTTTTACATACTATTACTATTCCATATGTATTAACGTCCCCTTTGCAGGGGGCGCTACATCTTTAGTGGATGCTGGTGGTTCCACAGCAGGCGGTATTGATCAGTGATAGTAGTACACCCTCTCATCAGCTGACTTACTGAGCCCCATTTCATTTCGGGGTCTTGTATCTCTTGTCCTATATGTATATTGTTTTGAGGTAAAGCCAGAGCATTGTTGTCGGCACCATCATACGACTCTTTTGTATCTATTAGAGGCTCCGTAGATATAGTATGGGTGGTATAGTTGTTTTGGGAAAGTCAAACTAAAGATGTTATTTTTATATCACATGTTCCACTTCAAACTATGAAAGTGTATGTATTTTGAAACTTCTTAATGACGTAACTAATGGTAATGAACTGCTGTAGTTCACATGACCCCACATTGTCTAATTTATGAAATATATCTCTCTTTATTAATGGGTGAGTTTGGGTAGAAGGCATTGTACATGCTTGCTTGGCCGGGTAATCTCGATTGAGCGTCGATCGCACTCCCCGAGGCAAAGGCGTGACACATCAGGGGCCCTATCCTGACTTATATATTATGGTCATGTTTCCTTAGAGGTTTTGCAGATAGTTTCCTGTGAATAGTTTTGGGTATAACATGTCAGTTCATCTTGACGGCCTTGTTGGTCCCCATGTATCTATATAGATCGTTTTTGAATTAGTTATGCGAGTTAAGTTCTAATGTCATTACTTTATATATATATATATATATATATATATATATATATGTATGTATGTATGTATGTATATATATATGTATGTATATATATATATGTATGTATATATAGACGTGGCCTATGACAAGTATGATAGTAAACAAGGAAAAGGTACGTGGCGGTCGGTTGAGTAGGCACCAGGTGCTAGTCGTGGCCCTCCGGTTTGGGTCGTGACAAACTTTGTATCAGAGCAGGTCTGTCCCAAGGTTATCTACAAGTCATGTCTAGTAGAGTCTTGTTTATAAATGTGTTGTGCACCACGTTAAGGAAACTACAGGGCATTTAGGTACAAGTTACCCTTCCTTCTTGATATTAGATCTTGCAATAGAGTAGAGTTGTAAGGAATAAATCCTTAACCTTTGACTTGTTTTATATACAGCAATGCCTTTGACTAGAAAATCTACAGCTAGTCAGAAAGATAAAGAAGTGGCCGAAGAGGGCATGAGTAGAGAACCAGTGACCAGTGCGGATCAAAGTGAGACCCCGAGGGGAAGTGTGACACCCTCGCACAGTTCTTGGACTTTTCAAGCACCCGACGAGCTGAGGAGGATCCCGGTTCCTCCACCTGTTTCTCATGACGAGGACATGGATATGCGGAGTGCAGTATGGTTGTTGGCTAGAATGGTAGCTACTCAGGCTCAGTGCCAGGAAGGTACAAGTGTTGGTTATGTTGACATGGCTATTAGCGCGAGAGTTCGAGACTTCATCAACCTGGATCCTCTAGTGCGTATCGAATCCAACAAGGATGAGGACCCACAAAACGTTATTGATATAATGCAGAGGACTTTGAGTGTGATGCATGCATCATACACTAAGTCAGTAGAGTTTGCCTCATATCGATTAAGGGATGTTGCGGTTTAGTGGTATGAGACTTGGGAATTTTCTAGAGGGACAAATGCACCTCCAACGGTATGGGAAGAGTTCTCAAGGGCTTTCTTGAGTCATTACTTGCCGGTAGAGATCCATCAGGCGAGTTTATATAGATTCCTGGCTCTTAGACAAGGGAATATGTGTGTGGGTGAGTAAAGTCTCCAGTTTGATTCCTTGGCTAGGTATTCCCCCTCGATTGTGGCTAAGATGAGTGACCGACTGCATCGGTTTGTGGTAGGGCTTGGGGCGCACCTGATTAATGAGTATTTCACGGCCGCTCTACTCAATATATGGGCATTTCCCGCATTCGAGCTTTATGTTAAGAATTTGGAGGATTGAAAATGGCAGCAATATGAGGATCGTGATGAGGGTCAACATAAGAGGACTAGGTCTGCTAGACAACTTGAGGATTCTCGGGGCGGTCCTAGGCCACCATATTCTGATGATAGTGTCCAACTAATGCAGAGGCTGCATTATGAGGGATTTGTTTACTCTGAATTAGGTCAGGGTTTGAGGACTTTGGGTTTTCAGAATCAGTGGGATTCAACGCAGATAAGGACACCTTCTCCGCAGTGTAGTCAATGCGATAGAGCTCATTCTGGACAATGTCATCAAGGATCTAATGTATGATATACCTATGGGGACCCCAGTCATTACATGAGGGATTGTTCGATGAAGGACAATGGTGGGATGGTTCAGCCCACCGGATCTATAATAGCCTCGTCCTCTTTAGTACGCCCTCTAGAGCAAGGCCCTCAGACATCAACCGGTAGAGGTAGAGGCAGGGGTGGAGCATCTAGCTCCGGTGGTAGTCAGAACCACATATATGATTTGGCAGGTCATCATAACCTAGAGGCTACACCGGATGAGGCGATAGGTACTGTAACTATAGGTAATGTGCGATCTTATTAGCACGAATTACTCTTTTAATGTAAGTAATATAAGAGTGAGCTGGCATTACATCTGAAGGGATAAGGAAACCTAGGCTAGCTTGAAAGCAAAGAAACAACCCAAGGATAGAGGACTAACGGAGGAGAGGGGAGTGACCAAGGATATTAAGAAGTTCGAACTCTGATAGCTCTAATTCCCTACGGAGGAAACCATGGATAATACGCGAGATTTTGGGAAAGCTAGTACAGTTGAATAGAAAGTTTAGAACCTGGTTATTAAGGTTACAACTAGTAGGTGCCAGTGCCTGGAAGGTAGACTAACAGACTCGTAGATGACGAATCAATTAGGAAGTAGTTTTAAGGAAGGAAGGGTGTCCTAAACCGTGAGAGCTCGATAGTTGTTTCATTAGAGTGTAGCCCGGGAAGATATATACATTAAGAATTGCTAAGTATGTCATGTAGATATTATATGTCAAAACATTCGAGGACAAATGTTTCTAAAGGGGGGAAGGATGTTACATCCCGTACCTTTGTACGTTGAATTTGTCGTAAGAAAATTGACATAAGTTCAAGGACAAGATTATTTTTGAGGTTATAAGTATTTATGCTATTTGTAACAAGTGATAAGTAAAGTCGTGAAGGTTAGAGGTAAAACGAATTAAAGAAAATGCGTTTTGTTGAAGTTTGATGTTTTTGAATGAAATACAGCCCAAGCTATCATACCCCATATTTATGGACTAGTGCTATACCACATTACCATGTTAACGAGTATATGAGTGTGTTAATAATGTTATATTAAATTGATTTGAGTGCAAGAAAAAATTATATGGATAATTTGTTGGGATAAAGTAAGTATTTATTAAATAAAAGGATGAGTATAAAATTGGCATGTCCACATGGAGCCATGAAAATGATGTAACATATGACTAATGTCCTTTATAGGATCTATGAGTGGACACTTGGTATAAGTTGGTGATACAGTGATATAATGATGAGGTGGGTGGACCCTATAGACCATGATGGATAAAACACTTCCTTTGGACTCTTCTTATTAGGAACAATTGCAGCAAATATGACCCCTTTTTACTTTAGCCAAATGTGGTGTTTCATAAGTAAAACTAGGCAGCAAGTATTTTGGTACCTTCATTTTCACGAGATGTAGAAACATTTGAAGCAACCTTTTATCTTTGGAAATTATACTTAGCAACAGTACAACGTCAAATTGATATGGCATCAAGGTGAATTTAAATTGTAGTAGCAGCAACGTGAGGTTGTATTTTATGGAAGAAGAGTGAAATCTTTCTCAAAGATAATATACGAGTTTTGCTTTCTACTTTGATCTCGTCATTACGTGTTTTGTCGCGATTGACATGTGTTGGAAGGATTCTCAAGAGAATCAGCTCAGGTATGTTAAGGGTAATCCTTCCTTCTATTGGCATGATCCAAGTAACAAAACGTAAAAGTAATGTTATTGTATAAGAAGTTCTACTCTTAGTAGCTAAGGATATCTACGTTATTCATTCATATAGAATAATATTCAAGCATGTCTATGTACGTTTCTTATTTCCTATTGTGGCATACGATAAAGATCTTAATGTTCATAATGTAGTGTTACATGTATCTTCAATTACCATTGAGCTACGGTCGATCGGGCAGTCATGCATTTACACCGAGCTACGACCACTCAGGCAGTCATGCATTTACCACCAAGCTACGAGCGGTTGGGAAGTTACGCATTTACCATCGATCTATGGCTGGTTGGGTAGTCACACATCTTCATTTACCATCGAGCTACGGCTGTTTGGGCAGTCATGCATCTTCATTTACCACCGAGCTGTGGTCGGTCGGGCAGTCATGCATTTACCACCGAGCTATGACTGGTCGGGCAGTTACCACTGATCAGTTAGGCAGGTAACATCGCAAAAAGGATGTAGTAAGCACTATGGTATTGTAGCTATATATATGTATATACGAGATTGAACTTATTATGCATGTTATGGCCCTTAGCAGCGGGTCAGAAGTTATAGGTTGACACTTATCCCTCTTAGTGATAGTATCTTATTGCTATGATTCTTTCATGCCTTACATACTCGGTACATTCTTCGTACTGACATCCCTTTGCCTGGGGGCACTGTGTTACATGCCGCGCAGGTGTAAATAGATGAGGCAAGGATCCTCCACTATAGGCTGCCTCTAGATATCAACTTTTGGTTGGTGAGCGCTACTTCTCCATGGAGTATTGCTGAGTCAGGGTTTTGTATATATTATTTTGTTTTATGAGGACGTCGGGGGCCCTGTCCCAACTTATATATTATGGTCATGTTTCCTTAGAGATTTTGCAGATAGTGTCATGTATATAGTTTTGGGTATGACATGTCAGTTCATCTTGACGGCCTTGTTGGCCCCTATGTATCTATATGAATCCTTTTTGAATTAGTTATACGAGTTAAGTTGTAATGTCATATATATATATATATATATATATATATGTATGTATGCATGTATATGTATATATATATATATATATATATATATAGAGCCTGTAGTGGCCAGTGACAAGTATGATATGTGGCGCTCGATTGAGTAGGCACGGGGTGCCAGTCGTGGCCCTCCAGTTTTCGTCGTGATATTTATTATTTGATGACTTGGTTTTCAAGATAGATTTACCTGTGTTGAGTTGATATCTCATATTTTATTGAGTTGACAGTAGCCTATCAGATTTATGTAAAGAGAAGATTGTCAGCATACGTTGTTGTGTTGAATTCTTGAAAAATTCTCTTGAAAATGTCAGGTTTACAGTCATGTATGAGTATTTGAGCACACACATTATATGGTGCGTATCTCTTTGTGAGCGGGGTTGGTGCAAGTTGTATTTGTCTGAACATGTCTAGTTGGGAGATCTTGTTTATTACCCCATCCTAGTTGTGCACCTTTACTGCTGATATCCTTTATTATGTAATTGTGTTTTTGGAGTATTTTCTCTGTATTATACATGTTATTGAGCTGCATAGGTTATGCAAAGTGAGTATATTTTGACTTTAAAACCTCCTCACTACTTCTCTAAGGTTAGTTAAGATACTTATTGAGTGCATAGGGTTGGCAATACTCATATTACACTTCTACACCTTGCGTGCGGATTCCGAAGCTGAGTAGTTGTGGAAAATGAAGCCTTGCATTGGAGACATACCAGCGTACTAGATTCAAGCTACCTTTTGTCATGGTTATTTAGGACTTCATTTCTATTTATGCAAACTTCAAGCAGATATTGTAATAATTCTTTATAACCGTTTTGTAAATCTAATCTTAGTATCTCATAGCTTGTACTACCGGTCCTTGGAGCAACTATATTGACTTCTTTTTCAATATTTATTAATAATGTTGATAATTTTTCATTATAATTGTAACTTATATTATTTGTCTTACCTAGAGGGTTGAGTTAAGTGCCATCACGACTTGGTGGGATTTTTGGTCATGACAGTTTATTAACTTTACCCCAATTATGCACCTTTTATTATTAATTTTCATTATTTTTTGACTATCTCTTTAGATACTTCTTTGTATTATACATATATTGAGCTACACAAGTTATACATAGTGTGTATCTTTTTGACTTAAGAACCTCGTCATTACTTCAGTAAGGTTAGTCGAGATACTTACTGAGTACATGAGGTTAGTTGTACTCGTACTACACTTCTGCACTTTACGTGCATATTCTGGAGTTGAGTAGCTGTGAAAGATGAAGCCTAGCATTGAAGAGGTACTAGCATTCAAGATTCAATCTACCTTTTGTTCATGGTAGTTTAGGACTTAAATATTTTTTTTATGTAAACTATAAAAATAGATGTTGTCTTTATTCTTCACACCAACTTCTAAATATAAATCTTAGTGGCTCATGACTTGTACAACAATTCCTTGGGATAGTTGTATTGATTTTCGCATTCTTATTTATTATTATTGATGTTTGCTCATTCGAGTTGCATCTTACATTGTCTGGCTTACCTAGCAGGCTGGGTTAGGTGCTATCACGACTTGGTGAGATTTTGGGTCAGTATACTCTTGATTCCCCTTTAAGACATCACTGATCTTCCCAAAACTCTATAGCCTTCAATCATAACTCATTCTATGTGCTCCTAGCAGAAGCTACATCATCACGATATCCATAGGTTTCTTTATCTTCATCACATACACAAAAGTACCTCAATCCAAGACATTCGCTCCAAATAGCCCTCTAACGAATCCAGAACATCTCATATCACCTCTCCAAAATTATGTATGGTCATACTAATATCGTCATAGAAGTACTCTAGTCCCCGTCATTAACCAATGCCAAACTCAAGTTTTCAATAACTAATACATCCGGTAAATCCTTAAGTATCAAGTCTCAAAACTTGAACCCATTAGAACCATTCTCGAGAGTCACCCACTCTACTCTAGTCCCTGATGCATAACCCAAACATGCCAAATGACCCGTATTACATCTGCACATCGTCCCTTTTGAAGGAAATCTTTCCCATAGGCAACCGAATGAATATTTTCCCTTCACACACCATAACCACAAGGAATATCAAACCCATGTCATAAAAAAACCTCAATATATCAGTCAAGTTCAGTACATCATATGTTCGGCAATCTTCTTGCCCAACTCAACATTGATGTCACCTTTCGCAGATCATAACTAATCCACAAGCGTATGTTAGTCCAGAACCTATAAAACGCAAGCCCATATTATCCAATTGCCGAAAGTAGGCTCCCCCCCTTGTCTTAAAGACATAATCACACTATCCTTCACACTGGTACTCAGTTAAACTTCTCATAACATCATATGGTACTAATCATATCACATTTCAAATTTCCCATCAAATGCACGCATATCCTTGTGACGTTTCTGTCATCTTGCTCCAACTATACAAAATCTCGTTATAATGTATCTATTCCACCGGATTTGAAGAAAACTCTTCAGAAGAACCTCATAAGAAATCATACAGCCTTAAACCTTCTCATAGGAGATACCTGTCACGACCAAAAGACCCACCTAGTCGTGATGACACCTAACCCGAACATGATAGGTAAGCCAAAACATAAATAACATTACATAAATGAAAGATTATCAATAATAAATAAATTCATACAATTATCCCAAGGATTGGTAGTACAAGTCATGAGCCTATTTAGAATTACAACGTTGGTACGAAGAAAATACAACATCTGTTTGAATATACATAAACAGAAGTCCAAATCCTAAACTACCATGAACAAAGTGGTAGCTTGCATATGGAATGCGGGTACATCCTCAATGCTAGCCTTCTACATCAACAACAGCTCAGCTTCGAAATCTGCACGTAAAGTGCAAAAGTGCAGTAAGTATATTGACTAACCTTAGTGAAGTAGTGATAAGGTTTTTAAGTCAAAATATATTCACTTTACTTAGCATGCACAGCTCAATAGCATATACATGTACACAAAAGAGTATCGAAATCTATGCATAAAGTACAGGTAAAGCCATTGGTGCACATAGAGAAGATATGCACAAACATCAAAAATAAACCAACAGCTCAACATATAGAGAGGATATGCATAAGTATATAAACCAAATACAGTTCAAATATAGAGAAGATATGCAATCAATTATCAAATAATTCTTCTATAGTTGCATATAGAGAAAATATACATGAAATATCAAATAACACATCACCAGTTGCATACAGAAAAATTATGCATGAATAAACAAGTCTAGTTACACAAATTGACACATAGAAAAGATAGGTACAAGATCATAAATTAAGCGACTTATAGAGAAGATATGTATAAAGAGTCATGTATATATTTCGGAGCAAGCATATAGAGAAGAGATGCAATGAAAATCATGAATATAGCCAAAGTGTTTGCATATAGAGGAGATACACAAAAACCACCCACTGATAAGTTTTTCATAATTCGTGTGTACGTCATCAAGGAGAAACATGAGAGGACTATCCTAGGGGATGGAGCCTTATCCACATGTTGCATGGACAACTCACGTGCCAGCAATCATAACAACCTCATGGACCACTCACATGCTATCAATCCAGTCCATCACACAGTAAGTATATATAAGAATATATTTATACGAACAATGGATATCAAATCACGTACTCATGGACTGAGAGAAAATAGCTTGCTAATGTGAATGCATATACGGAATGTACAACTACAACTCAGATTAAGCTAATATGCCGTGCAATAATGAGTATCATGTTAAAATAGGAAGTCAAAACCTACACATGATCTCTAGAATGATTCTAGAAATTGACGTCGTCATACAAACATTTGAGGCATAACACAAGGATAACAAGAACGGATGTGTGTTCTTGGCATACACATGACAACGTCAATATCATGTTTGTCAATAACTTCAAAAATAGCTCATCATGCTCAAACAAGGTGCCATTAACATAGACATTAACTCTAGCATGGTTCACTGTGCTCACGTAGTCATTCACTTAAATAAACCATAGAAAATTTATAACACACAACCAATTATCAAGGCATAAGGTGATAATCTACTACAAGCATGAATAACCATAGAACATATTTATACTATAAATAACTATGGAACATATATATATGCTTGTGACCTCACATATACATCAACCCCACATGTAGCAAACATCACTTATTTGGAAAAATTCCATCAAATGAAAGCTAGGCAAGACACTTACATTATCTGGGCTAGTCTTCAACCACAAATTACCTCAAACCTCATTCTAGCCCTCTAATCATGAAAATCCAAGCCAAACATCATCTAAGGAAGCCAAATTATGCTATAGGAAGTGATTCCAATCCACAAAGCTTCGATCTTTGAAGAATCTCCAAGAAGACAACAAAAGTCAATCTGGGCCCGCGTATCCGAAATCCAAAACCAATACCAAAATCTGATGACCCATAACCTACCGAGTCCAAATATATAATTAGTTTCCAATTTTTTTTACCAGTCCAAATCGGTACTCAAATCTCCAAAATATATCCTCTTAAAGTGTTGTAAAAAAACTCCTAATTTCACTTTGAAATTCCATGTTTTAGGTGTTAATAATGTATGTAGATTCTTGAAAATAATTCCATAAATGAGTTAAAATCAACCCAAAGTCTTGTATGAAAATCTCCAAGAAAAATCGCCCCTCTCCAAGTGCAGGGTTCAAAATATGAGAAAATGAGTAAAAATCCCGAAATCTTCAATTAAGTGTACTCCCCAGGTGAAGCCTTCGCGATCGATGTCCAAAGCTTCACGATCATGAAACACAACTTGCCACTGCCCCAGAACTACTCTACACGAACGTGACACACGTCACACGAACGTTATGCCTAAGTAGTCCAACCTCCACAAACGTGAAGCACACTTCACGAACGCGAAGGCCAACATGCCCTACCATCAGCGAACGTGATGCAGAAGGCTCCAGCTCCCATCTCCTTCTTTGAAATCGTGGAAACACTTATGTGAATGCGAATAGAAATAGCTTCCAGCCCCAAATTACACTCCCCAATCGCGATACTACCTCTGCGATTGCAATGAAGCACCTGACACCAGCAAAAATCTACAACACCAAAAATGCTTTGGGTGGTCTAAAACTCACCTGAGCCCCCTAGGACCCTATCTATACATACCAATAAGTCAAAATATATTATCCAAACTTATCCAAAGGCTTGAAACACCACAAATAACATCAAAACCAAGAATCGAGGATCAAATCATTCTCTTAATCTTCAAACATTCCAACTTTGCCTAACGCGCTCAAATCAAGCTTAGACATTCCAGATCACAACCAAACCATACATGTCCAAATTAATTAAATGAACCTATTCTGAGATCTCAAAACCACAATAGAAGTCCGATAACATCGAAATCAACTCCCAGGAAAATTGATGAACTCTCCAATTCCTCAAATGGCTAACTTTCGACAAATGAAGCCAAAACCTTCTAGGAATATCTAAATTCAAATCCAAACATATGTCCAAGTCCAAAATTACCATAAGAACCTATTAAAATCATCAAATCCTGATTCCGAGGTCGTTTATCAAAAGTTGAATCTTAGTCAACTCTCCAACTTAAAGCTTCCAAAGCAAGGATTACTCTTTCAAATTAATCCCGGACCTCTTTAACGTCAAAACCAACCATATATTGAAGTCATAATGAAACTCTTAAACCTCCGAGCAAAAATGCTAAATCTCAAAACGATCGGTCGGGCTGTTACAATAACCCACATGTTTAGCCTAAATTCAACAACTTTGTGACCTTACCATGATTACAAGCTCTATGTGATCAATTGATCCTCCCGAGTTTATACTCATCAGCAAGATGTAAAAATATGTTCTACCCCACTAATGAATAACTGAAAGGTCCATCAGTATGTCCACACCTTAAGACTATATTACACATCGAGATGATGATCAAGCATTGATATTACCTCGGAATCTCAAAAAAACTCTTCTCGTTATATCCAAATTCTCGAAGTGTAGTCCTTAGACACATAACTCTTAGAACATATCCTTTGAGTCAACATCCTTTCCATATCCTATGAGGCTGCAGAGGCACCCGCTTAATTCTCAAGAAACCCAACTATGAAAGCATAGATATCATACAACTCACTCCATCACCTCTCCCACTTCTAGGAACACTATTGGACTAAAGATTCCAAATCACATGCTCACTTAATTGAGTCCCCCGAGCCCAAACTGCGATGTATACCTGGTCACAAGTTCCTTACACTAGCCTACCCCCATATCACAGGGAAAACATCTTGCACCCTATCCACGAAATCATCACAAGCTGTTGGTGCCTAACTGATAATGAGTTCTCAACATCGCATACAAACATATATAAGGAAAATGAAGATTTTGGCTTCAAGTAGAAACAATGTTGCACGATGCGGAAAGAAAGAAAGAGAAGTTTCCTAGATGCCATGTAGCTTCTTGAAGATAAGTAAGGACGTCATCGTACCAATCTGCAAGACTCTACTAGACATTTGCTCATGACTCATAGAACCTATAAACATAGATCTTTGATACCAACTTGCCGTGACCCAGTAAGTATCAAGCCTAACCTCAACAAAGTAGTGGCAAATTTTAGTCAAAATATACTCGTTTTATATAACCTGTGCCGCTCATAAGTATATATAATAATAGAGGAGCAACCAAGATACAACCGATCTCAATAATAAGACAATCCAAGACAAAGGTGTTAAGCATACTTGTCCAGATCACAAGGTCAAAAGCATATACAAATGCTCCAAATCTTTATATAAAGGAGATATTCAACAAATAGCATTAATTCGAATGCTTCTATATGAGCGTCCTATAACAAGGAGATAACATGACAAAGACTCAAATCTTATATAGATCTGACACCTTCCGAGTGTCACACAACCTATTATCAAGTCACATGTATGTATAGAAAGCACGAACATGAATATATAGATGATATCCATGAATACACCTATATGAGTCTAAAATGTGTATGCATAATAAAGACTCAAACGTTACAAGCAACTGGCACTCCAAGTGCCCCGACACTCCTAGTGTCGAACCACATGTACACCATCAAGCGAAAATCATGAGAGTGTAAACCTAGGGGGATAGATCCTTATCCACAAGAAAAAAGGAATGTAACAACAGTCCCTACACACGGACAACCCACACGCCATAATCATCTCAACTTGCACGGATAACTCAAGTGTCATAATCATCTCAACTCGCACGGACAACTCACCTACCACAACCTTAGTCCAAATAGAATAATCACATGCAGGAATATATATATATATTCATTGAAAGTCAAAAATCTCCCACTCCTTAGTCTCCCCGATCCATCTGCTTTTAAAATCGTAGAAACATAACTCTTGGAGAATACTTGGTTTCAAATTCATCTTCAACTTCTCTGAAGAAACCAACAGTAGGAATCTCTACTCCTACAACTCCTTTATTTAAACCATATGAGTTCCCTGGAACCCATACTAGAGAACTTGTTATGCACTGCTCTACAGATTCTCCCAAACTCTCAGAACTGCAAGAGAGAATAGCGGAAATAGAAAAATTCTAAACAATCCAGGACACTCTAGTCCGACAGAAGGAAGATTCTTCTTCTAAGATCGTAGGCTCTCTAGGAGATGCCGATTCAGAAAATGAATCTAAACAATTCTTATAATTTCTCTAGAAGACAAGCCTCCTCTAGAAATGGCACCTATTAAGTCAGAATTTTCCAACTGGCGAAAGCCTCAAAAACTCTATTACCCTAGGGCTACACATCCAGATGTATTCTTAGAAGAAAGACCCAACACCATGCAAAGTAATTATAATGCTCATAATATCTATGAGTGGAATATCGATGGATGTTCCGAATATAATATTCTTGCCAAATTACAGCAGATGACCATGGTAGCAACATCTTAAAAAACCTCCCACAACTGTTCCGACCAGAGTACTACCCATGTCTTAGTCACTGGTTTTACATGCCAACTTAAGTGGTGGTGGGATACGCATTTAAGCGACAAGGAAAAACAACAAATTTTTCAAGCCGTGAAATTAGATGAATTAGGACAACCAATCCTAAAAGATGGTGAAACAATTCCTGATTCTATCAACACATTGATTTACACAATCATCAAAACATTCGTAGGTTGTTCAGGTATCTTTAGAGAAAAATCCTCTGAAATACTTAACAACCTTAAGTACAAAACTCTTTCACATTTTAGGTGGTATAAGGATTCCTTCTTGACCAGGATCTACAAAAGAACAGATGGGAATCTCCCTTATTGAAAAGAGAAATTCCTAGATGGCTTGCCTAAGTCCCTTAGAAATTTAGTCAAAGAAGAATTTCAGAGTCAATATTCTGGTGATACTGTTCCTTACGATCGAATCACGTATGACCAGATAGTTAGCCAGATTCAACTAGTTGCTCTTAAAATCTGTAGGCAAGACAAAATGCTTAGGCAACTTTCCAAAGATAGGGCACAAAGACATAGGGACTTAGGAAGTTTCTGCGAATAATTTGGTCTTACTTCTTCTGGTAGTAAACCTCATAGGAAGAAAAGTTCCAAACCTGATTCTTCCAACATTAGAAAATACAACTCCAATAGGAAAAGGAAACTTTCCTACACAAAAAATAAGTCTTCCAAATCTCAAGATGGCAAGACTTCTACTTCCACTGGCAAATATTTCAGTTGTGGAAAGCCATGCCACATCGCCAAGTTTTGCAAAGTCTCTCAGAAGATCAAGAGCCTACAATTTGACGAACCTACTCTAAACAAAATAGAGAAATTTCTTGTTGAATTAAGTGAATCTTCGGTATTACAGACAATGAAATGTCCGATGACGAACAATTTAACAACATCCTAGAGGATGACTTAAATTCATCCACTACATCTTCAGGGGAGTCTGACCAAGATGACCTCCCTCAGATCAATGCTCTCACGAAAGAACAAGATATTCTTCTTGAAGTAATTGGTGATCGTCAAGATCCTGAACTTAAAAAAAAACTATTTAGGAAAACTTAAGATAGTCCTTATTTCACTGGTAAAAGAAATATATCTGCCAAATGGCCGTAAATAGGCCACCGTTGGTGCATAAACCATTGGGGAAAATCTACTGGTAAAGTTTTGGCCAAAGGAGAAAATATGAGTGTTTGTTGGTATGGTTTTGAAAGGTCAGCACATTAAACCACGCATCCCTATAATCATAGTAACTGAAAAACTGGGGAGAAAATGGTTGGGAAAGCTTTTTGACTTTCATAGGGTGATCACCCCATTCCTTCAGCGAGATGATTTTGTTTATTCATACTGTGGTATGGGTGATATAGGTTTGGGTTTTATCCAAAAAAGGTTTAAACAGACAAGAGTGAGTGTCTGTAAGGATAAATTCATAGAACTTCTAGTTATGAACAGGAGTTTTCTGGAGAAAGTTGGATGTTGGGTCGAGCATCTTTTTGGCTACTACTAGAGGGTTAGAATCCCAAAGATGTGGCTTGTTTTGGACGAGTAAGTAAGTCATCTCGTTCTTAATATATTGAGGTACCCCCAAATAAGGACCTACTGAAGAAATTGGTTGAGGCACGGGTGAAGAAAGTGCCTGCTTAGGTGCAGAAGGTACCGTGTTATGTGTAGTGGGGCTTTTGGCCACCACTTGTATTTTAGTGGGGTCTTTTATCACCATTTCTTTCTTTGTGGTGCTTGTAGTAGCCACAGTAGTGAAGTTGGAGGCGTGGTGCTTTTTGCAACCACAGTTGAAGTTGAAGCTGAAAAAGACCTGGCGGAAGATATGGCGGCTGCTTCAAGGATTGCGCCATCAGCTTTGCCACTTCCTCTTGGTCGAGAGGAGTCATGGGTGTTTTTGAAGTAAGGCGCATGAATTGTATCCATTTTTCAAAGTCTTTTGCCATCCACTGCGAAGCATGCGGCTGTGCAAATTGAATATCATCTTCAGAAGAAGCTTCTTCTTCGGTGATATCTGCCCATCTTCGAGGTTGGGCAGTTGAAATTTGTTTGGCCGGAATCGGCTGTGATGAGACCACCATTGGGATGCCTTTCATGGCATAGTCTGCCGGCGATCTACATTTTGGCTGGCTTGCTCCAACTTCTGCTGCTTGCTGCTTTTTTGCAGCTACTGTTGTTGTTTGTTGTTGTTGAACAACTACTGAAGTTGAAACATCTTTAGGCTGTTGTGTGGCAGCCTGCTATTGTTGCTTTTCCTCCGGGGCTGGCAAGGCTAACAAAGGGGCGGGAAATGCCATAGGCAATGTGCCTTTTGGTCTCTATTACCCTTGGGCTACACATCCAAATGTAGTCTTAGAAGAAAGACCCAACACCATGCAAAGTAATTATAATGCTCATAATATCTATGAGTGGAATATCGATGGATGTTCCGAATATAATGTTCTTGCCAAATTACAGCAGATGACCATGGTAGCAACATCTTAAAAAACCTCCCACAACTGTTCCGACCAGAGTACTACCTATGTCTTAGTCACTGGTTTTACAGGCCAACTTACGGGGTGGTGGGATACCCATTTAAGCGACGAGGAAAAACAACAAATTTTGCAAGCGGTAAAATTAGATGAATTAGGCCAACCAATCCTAAAAGATGGTGAAACAATTCCTCATTCTATCAACATGTTGATTTACACAATCATCAAACATTCGTAGGTTGTCCAGGTATATTTAGAGAAAAATCCTCTTAAATACTGAACAACCTCAACTCCAAAACTCTTTCAGATTTTAGGTGGTATAAGGATTCCTTCTTGACCAGGATCTACGAAAGACCAGATGGGAATCTCCCTTATTGGAAAGAGAAATTCCTAGATGGCTTGCCTAAGTCCCTTAGAGATTTAGTCAAAGAAGAATTTCAGAGTCAATATTTCGGTGATATTGTTCCTTACGATCGAATCATGTACGGCCAGATAGTTAGCCAGATTCAAGAAGTTACTCTTACAATCTGTAGGCAAGACAAAATGCTTAGGCAACTTGCCAAAGATAGGGCACAAAGACGTAGGGACTTAGGAAGTTTCTGCGAACAATTTGGTCTTCCATCGTGCGGTAGTAAACCTCATAGGAAAAAACATTCTAAACCTGATTCTTCCAATATTTGAAAATACAATTCCAATAGGAAAAGGAAACTTTCCTACACAAAAAATAAGTCTTCCAAATCCTTTACTCAAGATGGCAAGACTTCTACTTCCACTGGCAAATGTTATAGGTGTGGAAAGCCATGCCAAATCGCCAAGTTTTGCAATGTTTCTCAGAAGATCAAGAGCCTACAACTTGACGAACCTACTCTAAACAAAATAGAGAAATTGCTTGTTGAACTAAGTGAATCTTCGGATATTACAGACAGTGAAATGTCCGACGACGAACAATTCAACAACATCCTAGAAGATGACTTAAATTCATCCACTACATCTTCAGGGGAGTCTGACCAAGATAACCTCCCTCAGATCAATGTTCTCACGAAAGAAAAAGATATTCTTCTTGAAGTAATTGGTGATCTTCAAGATCCTGAACTTAAAAAGGACTATTTAGGAAAACTTAAGACAGTCCTTAATAAGCCTTCAACACCCTCATCATCAACTCTCCAAAATCATCCCCAGGTAGCCAATACCTACAACATTACTGATATTTTGAAGAGGTTTCCCCTTGATAGTCCTAAGGTCTCAAAGGTCACCATCTCAGACCTTCAATCTGAGTTAGCACACCTGAAAGAAGGAATTAGGGAAATAAAAGCAAGACAATAGCTTGATAGACTTGTCCTCCAACAATTTTCTAATGAGCCACAAAAACTCAAAGAGGTTGTATAGGCAGTTGCAACCTCTGACCAAGAAGATGATGAAACATAATCCTTCTTAGGACATCTTTCCTCTATAAGGATTCAGAAATACCATGTAAGGATAACTCTCATCGTCAGTAAATCTTTTGTTTGGACTGGAATAGCTTTATTTAACACTGGAGCAGACAGAAGTTGCATCCAAGAAGGTGTCATACCAACCAAGTTTTTTGTACAAACCAAGGAACGCCTACGGGCCGCCAATGGTGAAAAACTTAAAATCACTTATAAACTTCCTTCTGTGAAGGTCACGACCTCCCCAGAGGAACCAAACTGGTTCATCCAGACTCCATTTCTCTTAGCAAAAGACCTTTGCAATGCAGTAATCCTAGGTATTTCTTTCATTCAACTTTGCAAACCTTACCTGGTTACGAACAAAGGCATTCATGTGGATTATCCCACAAGCAACGTCCTTCTTCCTTTCCATAAGCCTCCAACTTATGAAGTCATACATTCTTTGCAAAATAAAGAAAAACAAATTATGTTTTTAAAAGAAGATGTAGCTTTCCAAAGAATACAGAAACAGTTAACTCATTCTGTAATTTCTTCTAAAATTAAAAGTCTAGAAGCTAAGAGTCAATAGGAGCTTTGTTCCGATTTGCCAATGACATTTTGGAAATGTAAAGGGCACATTGTTGGGCTTCCTTACGAACCTGACTTTGACGAGAAAAACATCCTAACTAAAGCTCGACCCATTCAAATGAATCACGAGCTTACAATGCATTGTCAAAAAGAGATCAATGATCTCTTATACAAGAAGATAATTCCCCCTTCAAAGTCTCCCTGGAGTTGTGCGGCATTCTATGTCAACAAAAACTTTGAAATCGAGCACGGAGTCCCCCGCTTGGTTATCAACTACAAGCCTCTTAACACAACACTTAAATGGATTAGGTATCATATTTCTAACAAGAATGATTTATTACAAAGAGTATATGCTACCACAATTTTCTCTAAATTTGATTTAAAATCCTGGATTTTGGAAAGTACAGATCTACCCTCTATATCTAACACTAAGCACTATAGTAAGATAAAATCTGAACAGACCTCTTACAAGGCCTTAAAAGCTATAGATCTATGAATTTTAACAGCAGATCTGACTCTTCCACATAAAGTAGAGTTAAGAACTTGAATAACTTCTTTATGAAACTACTTGGTCTCTCGAGCCAAGGATAGGAAGCTTTTTAATCATTCAAATGTCTTACTTTCACTCACTCTCATCTAGATCTACGAGTTCTTCTTCTTCCTCCTCTTCTTCCGATTTTAAGCTCAAAGAAGAGATTAGTTTCTCTGATTTGCAGCAATCAATTGACGACAGGAAAATCCCCAAACATCCCCAGTCAACAATTTACAAGTCTCAAAAATTGAGCTTGACAAGTGATTATCACATGTCTATCATTGAGCAAACTATTCCTCTGGAATCAGACCATGAGGAAATCAAACTTCTCAGTATCAAATCTATTGAAAAATATAGGAAGAAATATAATTACATCCATTTTGGTTTAGTACAAATAGCCGCTAAGCCTTTATCTAGAGAAGGACTGGACACATCGCTCCTACTCTGTCTTAGAGATTCTAGATTCCTAGAATTCAATGATTCGTTGCTAGGAATGGTGGAAACCAGTCTTTGCAATGGACCAATTTACTTTGACTGTTTCCCTAACTTTACAGTCTCCCTTAAGGATAGAAATATTTTAGATGCCTTGACCCTAAATGTAAAGACTTCTAATTATAAGACTAAGGCTGGCTCTCTTCCAGTAGCAATTATTTACAGAATCCAATATAAGGCAATGAGTTCATCCTTTAACACTGGAGCTATGAGAACTACTCACACAGGTGAAATAGTTCTCTTCCAGACAGATCTGCAAAGGTCTCATCTGTCTATCCCAAGACCAATCTCTTGGAATCAGGTTTCCCTCCCGGAAAACTGGCTTTTGCAGGATGCCACTCCTACTAAAAAGCCATAAAACACAACGATTTCACAGATCCAACAACACCCTTCCGGATCTGCACTAGTTTCCTTTCGGAGGTCCCTTAGCCAAAGAGTAAGTTCCTCTGCCTCTTCGCAGTTTGAAATTCCACCTATTCATTCTGCTAGACATTCAGTGTCTTCGTATCCTACTAGAATCGAGACAGTAGACTTTGAATCTAGAGTTCCACAAGCTAGGTATAAGGTAGAAAAATCATAAACAATTCCCTCTGCCGATACTACCTAAAACCGACCAGATTCTCCTATCTATACGTCACTAGGTGCCGAATTAGGAGATAACAACATCGTTGGTGCCTTGGAGATAGAATTTGAAATCGATAAAAAAGGTCTCCAAAAGGAATTATACTCTCCTGAAAATCTTTTCAAAAGAACTTGGTCTTTAGAAAGGTATAAAGGAGACGGAAGAAAGAAAATTCAAACAATCTTCTATGATAATCTAAATGTCATTAAACAACAAATTAATTTCTTTGAATGGTTTGAAATTTATGCTGATTATAACCATACCAATTTCCCTTTTTCAAACTCAATTAATGTTTCAAAAATATGGAAAACCAATACTGGCGAAGAAGTTATTTCCGAACTTCCTCCGTCACAAGGATTTTCGACAAGCTTTGCTAGCAGCTCTGTTACAGCCTCACCTTTCAAAAAGAGAGCTGACACTGAGCCGATCACTGGCAAAGATATTAAAAATATTTTTGAAAAAAATAATTATACTAACAAGTATTTACAAACTCATGGAGAATACTTGGTTTCAAATTCATCTTCAGCTTCTCTGAAGAAACCAACAGTAAGAACCTCTACTCCTACAACTCCTTTATTTAAACCATATGAGATCCCAAGAACCCATACTAGAGAACTTGTTACCGCTCTACATATTCTCCCAAACTCTCCGAACTGCAACAGAGAATAGCGGAAATAGAAAAATCCTTAACAATCTAGGACACTCCAATCAAACAGACGGAAGATTCTTCTTCTAAGATCGTAGGAGCTCTAAGAGATGCCGATTCAGATAATGAATCTGAACAATTCTCACAAATTTCTCTAGAAGACAAGCCTCCTCTAGAAATGACACCTATTAAGTTAGAATTTTCCAACTGGCGAAAGCCTCAAAAACTCTGTTACCCTAGGGCTACACATCCAGATATAGTCTTAGAAGAAAGAGCCAACACCATGCAAAATAATTATAACTCTCATAATATCTATGAGTTGAATATCGATGGATGTTCCAAATATAATATTCTTGCCAAATTACAGCAGATGACCATGGTAGCTAAAAAAGCCTCCAGTTCCTTGGACGGATTCCCAAAGCAATGCTGTCAAGCAACTTAAGTTGAAAGTCAAGAATCTCCCTCTCCTTAGTCTCCCGGATCCATCTGCTTTTAAAATCATAGAAATAGATGCGTCAGACATAGGATATGGTGGTATCTTAAAACAAACTAAAAATGATAAAGAAAGTATCATTGCTTTATATCAAAGCACTGGAATAGCTCACAACAGAACTAACCCACAATTAAAAAAGAAATTTTGGCAATTGTTTTATGCATATCGAAATTTCAATCCGATTTATTAAATCAAAAGTTTTTGCTTCGTATTGACTGCAAGGCAGCTAAGTCTGTTTTATAATAGGATGTGCGAATATTGCTTCAAAACATATTTTCGCCAGATGGCAAGCTATTTTATCTATTTTTTATTTTGATATTGAATATATAATGGGAAGCTCAAATTCCATACCTGATTTCCTAACCCGTGAATTCCTTCAAGGCAGATAAAATGCCTAAAAAGCCAAAGCCCCCACGGTTAGCCTTGCCAGGCCCGGAGGAAAAGCAACAATAGCAGGCTGCCACACAACAGCCTAAAGATGTTTCAACTTCGGCAGTTGTTCAACAACAACAAACAACAACAGTAGCTTCAGAAAAGCAGCAAGCAACATAAGCTGGACCAAGCCAGCCAAAATGTAGATCGCCTGCAAACTATGCCATGAAAGGCATCCCAAAGGTGGTCTCATCACAGCCGATTCCGGCCAAACAAATTTCAACTGTCCAACTTCGAAGATCGACAGATATTGCCGAAGAAGAACCTTCTTCTGAAGATGATATTCAATTTGCACAGCTGCATGCTTCGCAGTGGACGGCAACAGATTTTGAAAAATGTATACAACTCATGGGCCTTACTTCAAAAACACCCATGACTCCTCTCGACCAAGAGGAAGTGGCAAAGTCGATGGCGCAATCCTTGAAGCAGCCGCCATATCTTCCGCCAGGTCTTCTTCAGCTTCAACTTCAGCTGTGGTTGCAAAAAGCGCCATGCCTCCAACTTCAACCGTGGCTGCTACAAGCACCATAAAGAAATAAATGGTGGTAAAATACCCCCACTAAAAGACAAGTGGTGGCCAAAAGCCACACTACACAGAACACGGTGCCTTCTGCACCTAAGCAGGCACTTTCTTCACCATGCCTCAACCAATTTCTTCAGTAGTTCCTTATTCGGGGGAACCTCAATATATTAAGAACAAGATGAATTACTCAATCGTCCAAATGAGATCCACATCTTTGGGATTCTAACCCTCTAGTAGTAGCCAAAAATATGCTCGACCTAACATCCAACTTTCTCCAGAAAACTCTTGTTCATAACCAGAAGTTCTATGAATTTATCCTTACAGACACTCACTCTTGTCTGTTTAAACCTTTTTAGGACAAAACTCAAACCTATATCACCCATACCACAGTGTGGATAAACAAAATTATCTCGCCGAAGGAATGGAGTGATCACCCTATGAAAGTCAAAAAGCTTTCCCAACCATTTTCTCCCTAGTTTTTAAGTTACTATGATTATGGGATGCGTGATTTAATGCGCTGACCTTTCAAAACCATACCAACAAACACTCATATTTTCTCCTTTGGGGAAAACTTTACCAGTAGATTTTCCCCAATGGTTTCTGCACCAATAGTGGCCTATTTATAGCCATTTGGCAGATATATTTCCTCCACCAGTGAAAGAAGGATTTGAGTATTTCTGTTCCATATTTCACAGAGACCAGCACATTCCCCTCTTGCTCCAATTTTCCCTCAGATTCCACATCCCATGGATATACACCCAGAAGTTTGTTTTCCACAAACGGGAAGGATTCAGAGGTATGCCTTGGTTAGCCCTTCAAGGCTACTATAAGTGGTGCAAGGCATGGAGAGATGCCACATAAACTTACTTACCAGCAGTTGGAAAATGGTTTTCCAGCAACCCCAAATTTCTATCACCTACAGATGTAGCAAACACTTTATTTTTGCAGCAGAGAAGGCTAGTGCAAGCAAAGTTAGCATGCTCTACCAGCAAAGAAGACTACATCCAGGAGATGGAAAACCTTCTACAACAGCTCAACGAAAAGGTTCTCGATCAATATTCATCCAATTCATCTGAAGAACAATCAGAAGAGTAAGATGACTCTGACTATGACCCTCAAAATAAGTCAAAATCAGGACCAATTTGTCGCTGACATCATATATGACGCCAGTAAAGAATTTTTCAGAAGTTACTGTAGCAATGTTACTGTAGATTACTGTGCACTTATCACTGTAGCACGGTCTATAATTCTATAAATAGACCCCCTCACTTACAGAAGAGGCATTGAATCCTTCTCCCAAATTTCAGAATTCTCTCTACACATTCCCTCTCTCCAAACCCTCTCAACACTTAAGAGTTGTATACCCTGTAAGCTTTTAAGTTTTAATTTTTTAATATCTTTATTTTAATTTCCTGTTATCAATAATACTTCTGGTCGGCTCCGCAGCCAGATTTTATGTTTTGATCTTGGTGTTAACATACTTGCATTCAGAGCCTATTTTTATTATCATACGTTTGCCGCCTGAGTTTTTATTTATTTATTGCTTCCTGTTCCTTATATTCCTCATATTTTCACAGTCCCCTCTGCCCCCTCGGGGACTAGCTTCCGACCCTTTGTTCTGGTCAGCTCTGTCCCCAGATTTTATTTTTTAATCTTGTGTTAACATACTTGCATTCAGAGCCTATTTTTATTATCATACGTTTGCATATGGTCGGCTTTGCCGTCTGAGTTTTTATTTATTTATTGCTTCCTGTTTCTTACATTCCTCGTATTTTCCTAGTTCCCTCTACCACCTCGGGGACTAACTTCCGCCCCCTTGGTATCAAAGCAAATTTTCTTTAAATTTGATTTAAAGAAAATTTATCTTGTAATCAGAGCTTTGTTCCGATTATCCCCTGCATGTTGCTTTGAATATATATATATATATATATATGTGTGTGTGTGTGTGTGTGTGTGTATATATATATATATATGTGTATGTATATATATATATTGAGCAAGAGATAAGACTATCTATATGATGCATATGGACAAGAGATATAAACATGAACGAGTATATGCATGTGTACAGTGTTTGACTGTTACTACAACATATAATCATACAAATAGCCTCCAAGTCCAAATAAATTATCCATGATCTCTAGCATGAGTAATAATGCTAAAATAATCACACAACAACAATTCATGGCATAAAATATCATATCTTATTACAGTAGCATAAGAGACTCATATTACATGATACTAGCATGTGAAAATGCAAGTAGAGTCATGACAAAAGCAAATCAATTAAAGCATATAAAATAAAAATGCTCCCATTAGTCATAAATAATGCAATGTCTATCCAAAACATGGCACAACCTCGGCATCTGCATATATGTTCGTTACTTCGCATATACATCGCCCCAAACATGTAGCATGTAGCATCAAAGTCCATTTTTAGGGAAACTTCCCTGAAGTTGGGGTTAAGAAAGATACTTACATTACTTCAAGGCTAGCTCTGTTCTTTAAATCCACCTTTTCTAGCTAAAAATCCATCTAACGAGCCAAATCTAGCCTAAACAACACACAACAAGGTCAAATAATGCCATAAAAACCAACACCTAATGATAAAACTTCAATCTTTAATTAAATCTCAGAGGTCAACAAAAAGTTAACTTAGACCCGCATGGTCAAAACCCGAGTTCAATGTTAGATTTTATTGACCTATAACCTCACGAGCCTAAATGTATCATTGGTTTCCAAATTTGAGTCCATATCGGCACTTAGAACCTTAAGATACATTTTTTCAACTTTTGGATAAAGCCCTAATTTCTCTTGTTCAATCCCATGTTTTGATGTTAGAGATAGTGATAGATTCATGTATAGGTTATACACTTCAGTTAGCATCACTTACCCCATACGTGTAGATGAAGATCTAGGTCAAAATCTCTCAAAACCGAGTTCCCCAAGTCTCCAAAGTGGTGAAGAATGAAATAATATCATACAACTCAATATTTAAATAAAAACTTTGAACCTACAAAGTGCTGGCCACACTTTCCTAGTACGGGCTGCACACATGTCCGCACTTCCCATTGCTGGCCGCAATCTAGGCCCTAGGGCCACACTTAACATGATATCAGCAATAATTGCGCTACTTCTCATCAGTAAAATAATACTAACTATTTGTAAAAATATCTAAATAATGAATGGTTTGAATTTCAAGAAATTAACTCAAAAGGCTACAACTTTCGTTTTTGCATCATCGCCAAATTCATTATAGATTGGAGATATACACTTCCGAAGTTAGACTAATAGAATGCGGTTCACCTATTGTAGCCCTCACTACGATCCACACTTGGCCCACATCCCTAGCACATGGGCCATTTTCCCCCATACTCGAGGTATTGCCTTAGCACTCGAGTCTTTGCCTAAGCACTCCAAAAAGCTACAGAATATCAATAAAGTGGTGAAATGTTCAAACATGTTAAGAACTCAATTGAGCTACTCGGAACCCCATCCATTCCTCTCAACTAGTCTGTATATCCTATGCAAACTTTTTCAAGGGCTTAAAACACATATGGAAATATCACATGAAAGAATCAAGATATAAACCAAAATATTAACTTTCTTAAGTTCTTCAAGTTCCAACTCCACAAGATAGGTCCGAATCGTTCTCAAACCCCTTTAGACCACCTCTAAACCATTCCAACAAGTTCAAATAACTTATATGGACCTATCCAAAGGCTCATAACACGAAATGAAGCGTAATAACACAAAAGTCACTTCCACAGCAAACTTACAAATCTAAAGTTCTTCAAATTGTCAACTTTCAACCAAAAGCGCTGAATCCTTCTTGGGACACCCAAGACCCCGTCCTAACATATATATAAGTTTAAAATTATTATATGAACCTATTTAAACCTTCAAATCACCAATCCAAGCTTGTTTACCCAAAAGACTAGCTTTGGTCAACTCTCTCAACTTAGCCTCTAGTTATCAACAAAGTGTCCAAACCACCCTGGAACCTTTTAACACCCGAACAAACCATAATGCAAGTCAAAAAATATCATATGAACCTTTTTAATGTTCAATCCTAAAACCTATTATGAGCAGTTGGTGGTGAGTTTTTTCCAAAAATATATTTTCCACCCACTAAGACTGCTATGCTGAGAGAAGGTTAAAAGATCCTCATAGTTGCCTTTGGAAGGATTCCATAAGGCATGAGAAGGGTTACAGACTGCTACGAGAATGAACTTTTCTTATGGATCTTCTATAGTGGACTTGATAAGTTATTGAAGTATATTGTATATGCTTCGCTACATGCTTAGACAAGTAACGTTCCAATCGATTGTTTTGAGTCCTAGCACCTATCCTATGATTTGAGAACTTGAGTAGGCTCATATGATATTTTATGACTTTCATATATGGTTGGTTCGGGTCTTGGGAGGTTCGAGAGTGATTTGGACCACTTATTTCCTAATTAGAGGCTTAAAGTTTAGAAAGTTGACCAAAGTTAATATTTTGGATAATGAACTTGGCATCATGATTTTAAAGTTCCTATAGTTTCATATAATAGTTTTGGATTTGTACGTATGTTCAATTTAGGAGCCAAGGTGCTCGAGTGTGACTCGACACCATTGCATGAAAATTAAAATTTTAATGCTCATAACCTTAACTTGAAAGTGGACTTTGTGCTGTAGCATTTTATTTGTATTTTAAGCCTTTGGTCAATTCCTTATAGATTATTTGGACTTGTTCGGATGGTTAAGAGGGGACGAGGGGCATAAGTGAGTTTTGGTGCATTTGGACAAGTTTTTAAAAGATTTGAAGTTCTGAAACATGATTTTCTGCACTTGATCTGCTTCACAAGAGAACTAGTTGCAATCTATAAAGAAATTGGATATCATCCACAAGAGAGAGTTGTATTTGGATATATTTTCTAGAAATTTAAATCGTTCATAATTTCGACACTTGTACAAAAAGTTATGACTACTTTAGTGAAGGAAGGGAAAAATGTTATAGTTTATAAAAATTTGCACTAAAAATTTATGCACTTGAGTATATAACCCCATTTAGTACTTGGACTTCATTTTATAATTTTGGGAGCTGGGGAGCTTGAGTTGAGGTAATTTTTCGAAGCGATTTCTCCAAAGAAACTGTGCAAGTGACTATTACTCAAATCTATGATTAACCTGAATCGTTCATCAATTCTGCTTGAGAATCAAGGATTCAAAAGAGAAAAAGAGGATTGTTAACTTGAAAGTTAAGAACATATATTTTGGGATTTTGAACACAGGTTTGGACTCAAATTTAGAAACTAATCATATATTTGGACTCGTGAGGTTATGGGTCAATGAGATCCGAATTTGGTTTCAAATTTTGACCACGTAGATCTAGGTTGACGTTTGAGATTTTTTTTTTAAATCAAATCTTTATCATTTGAAATTAATTTCTATAACTTTATTTGACTTCATTGAGCATTCTTTGGGCTATTTAGGGCTCGTGTGATGAATTTGGAGCTAGAAACAATGGATGTTGAAGCATAGAGCTAGCCCAAAATAAGGTAAATATCTTGCTCAACCCCGACTTGAGGGAATTTTTCTTAAAATGGACTTATATGCTAAATTCTATGTGTTTGGGGGTAACATATATGAGAGATGATGAGCGTATATGCGGATATAGAGGCTATACCATATTTGGGATAGATTTTAGGCTTCTCTAATTCTTGTTTTAATATGATCTACATGTGACATGCTTTACCTGTTTGTATGAATACTTGAGCACTATTGCTCGTGCTAGATATCATGTTCAGGCTGTTGGCATTTAAATTGTCCATGACGGGCTAAAGTTATGTTGGATTACATGTTATGGTTATAGTTAAACAGTATGCATACATCATGCATATCGAGTATTTCTTGTCATATGCATTGCATCATGCATGTCAGTCTCTCATGTATATGCATGGTGAGGATGAGCTGGGAGGGATGGGTCGTTGTTGCGAAGAGCTATTGGGAGCTGGAAGCTGGGGGCTTTGCGACTCGCGTTTGCATTCGCGGTGCTTTGGTCGCGCTAGTCTATGCGTTTTTGCAAGCTTAATGTTGTGTTTGGGATGAAGGTTTCTGGTCGAAGGCAGTTTTCTCTATGCGAATGCGAGCCTTATTCCGCGTTCGCGAAGGGTTCACCTGTTCAATGATTAAAAATCCTCTATTTCGGACCTTGAGCTCATTTTATCATATTTTGAGTTATAGAGCTCGGATTTGGGGGGTTTTAGAGGGAATTTTTACCACATGGATTGGGGTAAATATTTTTGACTCGTATTTGATTATATTACATGGTTCCATCTTTGATTTTGGCAGTTAATTTGATGAAACTAAAAGAGAAATTGAGTGTTTTTATCTGAACTTTCAAAAAGTGAATAATTTGGTTTTGAACATCAATTAGTCGAATTTGAGTAAAATTAGAATGGTTGGACTCATATTTGAATGGGTTGTCATAATTTTTGAGTTTTGTCGAGTTTCGAGGTGCGGGCCCGGGTTGATTTTTTGGTTGACTTTGAATAATTGATTAAAGATCGACCTTTTTCGTCTGGGTTTGTTTCCTATGACATTATTTGATTTTTTTTTAGTTGCGTTTGGCTAGTTTCAAGCCGTTTAGAGATTGATTCGCGTGGGATGGCATTTCTTGAGTATTGCTTGGCTTGCTCGATATTCGATTTAGCTTGTTCGAGGTAAGTAACAAATCTAAACTTGGATTTGAGGGTAATTACCTCTGAGAACTATGTTATTTGTGATGTGTTGGGGTGACGCATATGCTAAGTGATGGGCATGTGTGCGTGCACCGGAGTATTCATGATCCGAGTGGACTTTAGACTATTATCGGACTAGTTTTGCTATCAGGCCTTGTTATATCCATATTTTCCCTACTTGTTTGATTATTGAGGTATGGTTGATGTTAGAAATCGTATTTAGGCTATGTGATTAATTGGTTGAGGCATAATGGGGCTATTTTTGTTGTTTTGAGCTATCTGTCTTAACTGTAGTTATACACCCAATCATAATTCTTCATTTGCATACCATGTGGGCGCAAGAACAATGATATATACATGTGCTCTAGTGAGGGACATTGATGTCAGGCACCCATACAGTACAGAGTGGTGTGTATGTGATGAAGTGGGGCATTTGAGCCAGATACCTTGAATGTGCTGAGAGTGAGTGTACTTGATGATATCACTGTGAAATCATTAATTTAACATGTATATTTGACATGTAAGCATAAAGATGTATCTTCCTCATGCTAGACGGTAATATGACATTTGATGATTGACATGTATATTTGACATGTAGGCATAGAGATGTATTTTTCGCATGCCAGACGGTATATGACAATTGATGACTTGACGTGTATATTGACATATAGGTACAGAGATATACTTTTCTCATGCTACTGGTAAACAAAAATTTTTATCTGATGTTGTAAAGTGGGAAAAAACACAATTATTTGATAAACTCATTGTCACGACCCAAAAATCCAGCTAGTCATGATGGCACCTAACCCAACACGCTGGGTAAGCCAATTAGCAACAATCCAATTCAAATGAGATTAACTAAGAAAAATAATGATAATATTCTAAACTTTTACACAGAATCCCCAAGAACTGGTAGTACAAATCATAAGCTTCTAACATTTAGAGTTTACAAAGCTGGTATGAAATGAATACATCATCTGTTTGAAATATATGAACAGATTAAAAATCTAAAGCTACCAAGAACAAGGGGCAGCTGTGACCGGAACATAGGTACATCATCAATGCCAGATCCTACCATACACAGCAACATCAACATCCAAAATCTGCACGCAAGGTGCATAAGTGTAGTATGAGTACGACCAACCCCATGTACCCAATAAGTAACAAACCTAACATTTGGTTGAAAGTAATGACGAGCTTGAACAACGGTCAGATTCCAACACTAACAAACAACACCAACTCATAACAATATAATAAAAATAGTACAAGAAACAACTCAAAGATATGATGCTCAGCTCGTACTCAGTTACGGAAAATAAGCATGCTTTCCAAGTACAATAGTAAAACCCAAATCTTTCACCGAAATCACCAAAATATGAATAAGTCAAAAATCTATGATTTTTCCAAAATACTTTCAACAACAGATAAGATGTTTCAATCTAATATAGCGTCAGGAGAGTACCTCTCTATGCCTATATGTCAATATGCATGTGAAGTCATATATCTCACAAAATCGTGTAGTGTAAGGAAGTGCATCTCTATGCCTGTATGTCAAGTATACCTAAATGCAATGTGTAACAATGATGAACTCATATATTCACACTCTAAGAGTACTTGATATCACTGTCTCACACTCCCACTCATCACGCTCAATCACTCAACACACTCAGTCACTCAGCACTGTACGCTACCTACTGTGGCGCGCATCCCAATCCAATCATGAATTAATAAATACTATGCTCACTGCTGGTATGTCAGACTCCGGAGTGGCGGATCCTGCCCAAATGCTAATAAAACCTGCTGTGTCGTGCAGCCCAATTTTATCATGAATCAATAATATCTACTACAGCGTGCAGCCCTATCCTATCATGAGTTAATAGTACGTGCAGCGGCGCGTAGCCCGATCACATCAATATCACTCACAAACAGGTCGTCAGTCTCACTCAGTCATCAACCTCTCTAGTCTCTCGGGCTCACAAATCTCATGCCAATTAGCCCAAATAATGATAACTTGATGTGACAGCAAATGATAACAGAGACTGAGATATGATATGCAAATGAATGAATATGACTGAGCATGTAATTGCAATTTAAGCAAATAACTCAACAGCAACAATGACCTCAGTGGATCCCAACAGAATAAGTATATAGCCTAAACATGATTTCTAACATGGATCACAGCTCAATTACTCTAGCACGTAGGAATTTCATGGATAGAAGCAAGATTAGGTAACTACACACTACCACAGAATCAACTGAGTCATAATTCACACAGTGCATGCCCACACACCTTTCATCTAGCATGTGCGTCACCTCAACACCAAACACATAACACGTACATTCAGGGATTCATACCCTCAGCACCAAGTTTAGAAGTGTTACTTACCTCCAAAAAGTTGAATCCAATATCGAGCAAGCCGAACGATATTCCATAAATTCCATCTCGCGCATCCCGACCTCAGAATGGCTCGAAACTAACCAAAAGTAACTCAAGAACATCAAATAATGCAAAAGAAAACAAACACAATTGATATAGGTTAAATCTTAAAGCAAAAGCCCAAAGTCAACCAAAACGTCAAACACGGGCCCGCACCTCGGAACCCGACAAAACTCACAAAATTCGACAACCCATTCAATTACAAGTCCAACCATACTAGTTTAACTCAAATCCAACTCTAAATCAATGCTCAGAACTAGAAAATTCAATTGATAAAATTTTAGACAAAAATCCCCAATTTCTCTTTTGAAATCATCAACCAAATGCCAAAAATGAAGATATATTCATGAAATATAATTACACCCGAGTAAAGAACACCAAACCCAATAATTGTGGTGAAAATCGCCTCAAAAATTGTCTCAATCCGAGCTCCATAGCTCCATATACGCTAAAGTGGCTGAAACCTCCAAAATATAGTAATTTATAAGCATTGCCTAGGCGAACCCTTCGCAAACGCGGAAAACCAATCGCGTTCACGATGAATAACATAAACTACCACCAATAATACTCTACACGTTCGCGCCAAAGTCCTCGCGGACGCGATGCACAGCAGCTCCAACCTTACGCGATCAGATCAGCTACTTCGCGAACGCGAAGACATTCTCCCCAATCCCCTGCTTCTCATCTCAACTCAATGTGAACACGAGTATAAGGACGCGAAAGTGATGCCAAGGCCTCACAAAAGTACGCGAACGCGATAAAATGGTCGCGACGCGATGAAGGAAAAGGCCGACTCCCACAAAACACTAAGCAACCGCGGCCCAATCTTCGCGATTGCATAGAAGGCCTGAAACACTAGAAATCAGCAGCGCCAAAGAACATAGAAATGATCTGAAACTCGTCTGAAACTCACCCGAGTCCCTCGGGACCCGGTCCAAATATACCAACAAGTCTCATAACATAACACGGACCTACTCGAGGCCTCAAATCACGCATAACAACATCTAAATGACGAATCGCACCTCAAATCAAACATAATGAACTTTGCATCTTTCAACTTTCAAAACTCGTGCCGAGACATATCAAATCAATCCGGAATGAGCTCAAATTTTGCACACAAGTGCCAAATGACATAACGAAACTATTCCAGTTCCCATAACCACAATCCGAACCTGATATCATTAAAGTGAACTCTCGGTCAAACTTATGAACATTCCAAACCTTCAAATTTCTAACTTTTGCCAATTAGTGTTGCAACCTTCTACAAATATCCAAATGCAAATTCGGGCATACGCCCGAGTCCAAAATTACCATTCAAACCTAACGGAACCATCAAAACTCTAAACCAAGGTCAAATACAAAAAAAGTTAAACTTGGACAACTCGTCCAACTTAAAGCTTCAAACATGAAATTCATTCTTCCAAACTAATTCCGGAACACCTGAAAACCAAAACCGACGCTACACACAAGTCATAGTACATCATACAGAGCTACTCATGCCCTCAAATCATTGAGTGAAGTGCAAATGCTCAAAACGACTAATCGGGTCGTTACATCCTCCCTCACTTAAACATACATTCATCCTCGAACGTGCCAAGAGTCGTTCCCAAGCCATCAAATCACCGTGTAACCTTACCATGCACATACCCGGGAGGTGATCCCACGTCACCTTATTCCACATAGGCCTGACAACACAACATAACTGAAGATCATTACCTCAACCTTAGTGCGTAACCCTCATAATCCAATTTCCACATTGTATAACTCTTCAGTTAGTGTGTAACCCTCATAACTGAAGATCATTACCTCTCGCATCTACACACTGTATAAGTCTGAACAAGTTGTATCAAGCCATAACCATAACCCAAGATGTAATCACATGATATGTTGCATAACTTGCATACTTGTAGCAATAATTTCCGACCACAATAACTGCTCAAACCAAACCCAGTACCGGTAATAAACCTCATATCAAACAAAACACCGTTCAAAACCTTCGTGCACTGCAGATAATGAAAGAAACACACAAAAACTCATAACCACTCATCAGATCAACTAGTCATGGAGCTCTCCCTCCTTCGACAAGAACTATAGCTAATTTCTAAGCCGATCAGTGATGTTATCCTTCCAAATAAACTGCCATGAAATCCGATAGTACCCATTCTAGTCCAATGACCTCATCTCGTCAAACACAACCTATCTATTGATATGCCACACAAATACAACCTAAAGCCACAAACAGGGCAATCCGTTCACCGATAAGCAATAATTGAAATGTACTCAATCGTGGAAAATGACTCAAATGAGATAATCGTCCCGCAAGCTCAATAAGTACCACCACAACGCACTGATATGAACCCATCACACATAGTATGACCAAGACACACAAATCTAACACAAAGTATCATATCCCATCATAACCTCGCTGCAATACGTGACCCATCCACACACCGATCCATATGGAATACCTCGAGTCCAATGCACAAAATCAATAGTCAAAAGCAATTCGACATCAAGTACACTAAGTGCATAACCATAACTATGGAGAAATAAATAACACAATATACCACAGCCTGAAAAGACCATAACCAATGCGCAATCTACCATTCCACACCCTAATTACCATCTCGCTCGAATTTGCTGCAAGGCCCAAAAAAAATCGCACCATGTGTGTTCATAACCCATGAATCACAACCCCGTCGTAGCATAGAAGAGGAACGCATAGAACATATCAGAACATGGACAAGCTCAACTCTATTCGAGTGACTCACCTCTCAACAATAACCATGTTGAGTCAATAAATCCGACCTGGTGTAGAATACACATCATCATTGGGCCTACCAATGGACCCCCAAATCAACTCCGATCATCCCCTGATAGATAAATTACCCTCCAAAAATTCACAATGACCTACTATAACACATACTACCAGTTGGCTAACTTTGGCAATATCTTCACAGTACGCAATCCCAAAATAAGCTGCTTCTGAGACCTCCCAGTCTCCATATCCATAGAACACATGAATCACCACAGCCGATCCCGACTCCACACTCGAATGACCAACAAATCTATCATACATAATCATCCCCACAAAACATATTTCTATAATTCTTCCATGCTACATAGCAAATATATGGATATCACTAGTCGATCAACCAGGCGAGTACCGCAATACCAATGAAGTATCCGTAAGTCAAAACTCAGTGCGCCTTCTAAATGTACACTCTTCTCAGGTAATACCAGATAGTGCCAACATCTGAAATCGTATGTACTATATAAACTCATGACCTTTCTTTTGAAACTGAATCTTATACTAGCACATCCAAATCCCAATCTCACACAATGCGTCGCCTCAATTAAGCCATCATATGAAAACACGAGGACATCATTATCAACTCTGAGTCACAAGCAAACTACATACTCATATAGTCAGGAACTTTTCACATGATCCCATCCAGTAGAATATAAGAATACACAACATGCTCCTCACACCGGTAGGAAATATCCATCTCAAACTGTGGTAGAAACAATCAAGAACACTTTGAAACCCATTTGCACATAACCAAGCCACACAGGTCACCAACCCAAGAGTATTGCCACCAAAACACTTGTAGAGCCTCACCACATCATAAGTACTAGAAGAACTGATCATATCCATTACCGTGCTAATCCAATCTACTACCAAGTTGTCCTATCTCTTCGAGTTCCTTCCGAGTTAACCTTAAGTTGACACTTCTCCTTGTAAAAACACCACGATCCTTACCCAAAGCTCACTACAAGAGATCCTAGCATAAAACCACACCACCCTAAGGCCCATAAGCCATTGTATTCCCTCTTAAGCACCTCAACAGTACCACAATCGAGACACCTACTCTGAATAGTCCTTTTGTGAATCTAAAGTTGTTTCCTTTTACCTTTATGATTTTGAAATGCAAAATCCATAATGATATAGAAGTACCACGAGTCTTGACACCATCCAATGCAATTCTCAAATTCTAGCCATATACCAATCTAAAATTCTCAATTGCTACATATAAACCTTGAACCCATTAGAACCTTCTTGAAAGTCATCCACTCTGCTCAAATCTTAATTGCACCGCCCCAAATGATCCGAATAGCTTGTGCCCCATTAGCTCAATAACACCCAAAGAAGTAATCTATACCTCTAAGCAACTGAGTGAATCCCTTTAACTCATCACATCTACCACAAACAACAAACCCTAATCATTCCCAAATTACTATATATCCATAATGTGTAGTACACCATCCATCCAAAAAGTTATGTGCTTAAGTCATCCACAAAACCAAACTCTACAAGTCATAACCGATCCAAAAGCATGCCTCAAACCGAAACCAATATAACACGTAACCATGTAACCAAATCGTCGATAACAGGCTCCCCCACTTGGCTCAAATCCATAGATCAAAACACTCGATAACTCCCAGTGCCCATACTTTGTTACTGCCATAATCCCCCAGTGATATCCAACTAAATCCTTCATAAGCTCATTTAACAAAAACCATATAATACCTCAAATCATTTGATATGCTTGCATTCATCCTCGTACCAATCAAGCCAACTTCCTCAAGCAATCTAAACTCAAGTTGATATACATATAACCCACCAGCAAGAGAAAACTCTCCATAGAAACGACATAGGGATCACACAACCTCCGGACAACCCCCAGGCGATAACCCACCTACTTAGTGTCAAACTACCATCTCTCTATACCCTTTCACAGCCACAACTACTACACAATCACTTAACCTTCCTAAGTTTGAACTCATCAACAAGACATGAAAATCTACTTCATCCCACTATTCAAATAACATAAAAGAATCCCTCAAAATCCGCATAACTCCAGAACGTATAACACATCCACAGAAATCAAGCACCGAATAGCCCTTTTCGCATCTCAAGGAACTCAAAAATTCACTTTATGAAATTCCGACAAGAACCCCCCAATTTCTCTTTTGAAATCATCAATCAAATGCCAAAAATGAAGTTAGATTCATAAAATATCAAAACCGAGTAGAGAACACCTACCCCAATCCATGTGGTGAAAATCGCCTCAAAAATCGTCTCAATCTGAGCTCCATAGATCCAAATATGCTAAAATGGCCGAAACCTCCAAAATAGAGTACTTTATAAGCACTGCCCTGGCGAATCCTTCACGAATGCGGAAAAACCAACATCTTCGCGATGAACAAAATAAACTTCCACAAAAAATACTCTACGCATTCATGGCATATTCCTTGTGGATGCGATGCACAGTTGCTCCAACCTTACGCGATTGCATCAACTACTTCACAAACGCAAAGACATTCTCCCCAGTCCCCAGCTTCTCATCTCAACATAATGCGAAGGCGAGCATAAGGACGCGAACACGATGCCCAGCTTCACAAAGGTACGCAAATGGGATAACATGGTCGCGAACGCAATGAACAAAAAGGTCGTCTCCCACAATACACTACGCAATCACGGCCCAATTTTCGCAATCGGGAAGAAGGCCTGAAACACCAGAAATCAGCAGTGCCAAACAACATGGAAATGATCTGAAACTTGTCCGAAACTCACCCAAGCCCTTTTGGACCCCATCCAAACATATCAACAAGTCCCATAATATAACATGGACCTATGGAGACCTCAAATAATGCAAAACAACATCAACGAATCGCACCTTAAATCAAATATAATGAACTTTGAATCTTTCAAATTTCAAAACCCATGCTGAAACACATCAAATCAACCCAGAATGAGCTCAAATTTGGCACACAAGTACCAAGTGACATAACGAAGCTATTCTAATTCCCGAAACCATAATCCAAACCAGATATCATCAAAGTCAACTCTCAGTCAAACTTATGAATATTCTAAACCTTCAAATTTCCAACATTTGTCAATTAGTACCGAAACCTTCTAGAAATATCCAAATGCAAATTCGGGCATACGCCCGAGTCCAAAATCACCATTTGGACCTAACAGAACCATGGAAGCTCCCAACTGAGGTCAAATACAAAAAAGTCAAACTTGATCAACTCTTCCAACTTAAAGCTTCAAACATGAAATTCATTCTTCCAAACTAATTTAAAAAGACCTGAAAACTAAAACGAACGATACACAAAAGTCATAATACATCATACGAAGCTACTCATGCCCTCAAACCATCAAGCAAAGTGCAAATGCTCAAAACGTTTGGTCGGGGTCGTTACACTCATGTGTAACTAATTTCAGTGGTAAGATTTGGACTCTGACTATTATGCTTTAAAGGCATGTCTACTTTTCTGTCGCTGTGAACGTTTTAAGATATTCATTTTTACTTTTTCCATTATATTATTACAAGTTGTTATTGGCTGTTAGTGTTGGACTCTAACCATCTTACGAGCTCGTCACTGCTTTCAACCTGAGGTTAGGTTTGTTAATCATTGAGTACATGGGCCTGGTCGTACTCATACTACTCTTTTGCACCTTGCGTATAGATTTTGGAGTTGATGTTGTTGTGCATGGCGAGAGCTGGCACTAAAGATGTACCCGTTGTCTGGACATGGCTACCATTTACCCTTGGTAGTTTTAGATTTGAGTTCTATTTTTGAATATTTCAAACAAATGCTGTAATTATGTCTCATACCATCTTTGTAAATCTATAGTCTTAGTAGCCCATGACTTGTATTATCAATCCTCGGGATGTCGTATATCAGTTCAATTATTTACTCATTGGCTCTTATTATACTCATTTGAGTTATGTTTATTGTTATTTGGCCTGGCTCTTATTATACTCATTTGAGTTATGTTTATTGTTATTTGGCTTACCTAGTGTGTTTGGTTAGGTTCCATTACGACTACATGGATTTTGGGTCATGAAAAGTTGGTATCAGAGCTCTAGGTTCATATGTTCTACGAGTCAAGAGCAAGTGTCTAGTAGAGTCTTGCAGATAGATATGATGACATCCATACCTCTTTTCGAGAGTCTATAGGGCATGCAGAAAAATTTCCCATCTTTCTTTCTTTATCGTGCAACATTGATTCAGTTGTAAATGTATCTCTTTGAATTCCTTCCACTCACTCGTATGTTATGTTGAGCACTCGGTGTCAGTTGTGCGATGTTGGCTTGTGATTCCATAGATGAGGTGCGAGATGTGTTTTATGTGTTTTTGTGATGGGCCAATTTGGACGACTTGAAGCCAGGTTTAGACTACAGCTTGGGCTCGGTTGTTTCCATTGTGTTAGTATGTGTTTATGGACTCATGTGTCCGGTAGTGTCCTTAGGAGTGGGTTGATGGCTCAGTGACTGGTTGGATAGCTATATGATGAGTATTATATGATTGAGGTCTGTGCTTAGACGACTTAGATGTCACGAGAAGAGTTTGCTTGGGATGTGAAAGGACTATGGATGCTCGATTTCTATGTTGATGTGTTGTATAGTCTTGAGTTTTAAGTGTTTTGATGGATCTTTCATATTGTTCATTTGTGGAATGAAGTAAATTCTTATGTCTTGTTGAAAAGTTTAGAATCGGGAGATTAAGTGAATGCTTAGTGGTTGTGACCATGATAGGGTCATCGAGAGATTCTAGTTTGAGGCTAAGTAGGTGGGTTATCTCCTGCGGGATGTTCTGAGGTTGTGTGATCCCTATGGTATTTTTGTAAAGATTTTTCGTTCAACCAGTGTGGTTTTTATGTGTTGCAATTTGAGTTTGGATTGCTTGAAAGAGTTCACATGACTATCACAAGGATGAATATGAGTTTAACAGATGATTTGAGGTACTTTATGATTTGTGCTACTTGAACTTATGAAGGATTTTGTTGAATTACAGTGGGAGATTATGGCAGTAATAGAGTAAGGGTATTGTGGGTTATCAGATGTTGTGTTATATGGCTTTGAGCCAAGTGGGGCAGTCAGTTATCGACGATCGGATTGCATGGTAATCTGCTACATTAGTTGCGGTATTTGTGGATCAGTTATGACTTGAGGAGGTTGGTTTTGAGGATGATTTGAGCAAAGGAAATTTCTGGATGCATGATGTATTACACTTTATTGGTATACTAAAAATCTTGTAATGTTTCGGGTTTGTTATTCGTGGTGGAGATAGCGTGCATAGAGTAGGGATTCACTCTGTTGCTTAAAGGTGTGGAGTACTTCTTTTGGTGTTTGGATGCTAATGGAGCACATGTCGTTTGTCTCGTTTTGGCGAACATTTGAGGTTAGTGTGTGTTTGGGAGGGGGGGAGACTCCAGAGAAGGTTCTGACGGGTTCAAGATTCATATGTGGTACTTGAGGAATTTCGGGATTTTTAAATGGCTAAGATATGAATTTCAATTGGATGGTTTTGGGATTCGCTATGTATATCATTATTGGATTCTACATTTTAGTATCAGAGAGGTTAAGGGAAACAGCCTAAAACTCACATAAGGTTTATTTAGAGTGGGTATCTCAAATGCAGTGTTTTAGGAGTTTAAGAGGGAATACAATGACTTATGGGCTTTAGGGCGATGCGATTTCATGCTAGGATCTCTGTGGTGAGCTTTGGTTAAGGATTGTGGTGTATTGGCAGGGAGATTTAACTTGAGGCAATTCAGAAAGAACTCAAAGAAATAGGACAACTTGGTAGTAGGCTGGATCAACATGGTAATGGATATAGTCGATTCTTTTGGTTCTTATGATGTGTTGAGGCTTCGCCGGTGTTTTGTGGCAATACTCTTGGGTTTGGCGACCTGCGTGACTTGGTTGAGTAAGAGGGTTTCAGTTTTGATGGCTTGATCTTGTGCTAAGTGGTTTCGAAGAGCTCTTGATGACTTCTACCACAGCTTGAGACGGATGTCTTCTACCGGTATGAGGAGTATGTTGTAAATTAAGACTTTCTCTTGGATGGTAGTCAAGTGGTAGGTTTCTGGTTAACGGAATATGTATCTTGTTTGTGATTCAGGGTTGATAATGGGGTTTTCCTGCTTTCCTATGTTGGCATGATGGATGCGGTTGGACGTGAGGGATTAAGGTTGCATGTATGAGGTCGCAGTTCAGTTTCGAAGGGAAGTGTTGAGTTCTAGAAGGAATAAATGGTTTCAGACATTTATAAGAATTTTTGCACTATCTGGTATCACCTAGAAAGGGTGCGCATTTCAGAAGGCGCATTGTATTTTGACTTGCAGATGCTTGACTGGTATTACGGTAATCGTTTAGTTGATCTACTGTTGATATTCAGATTTTTCTATGTGGCACGGAAGAATTATGGAAGTATTTCTCGTGATATGATTGTATATGAAGGATGTGTCAGTCACTTGAGTGGTCGAGTTGGGATCGGACATGGATATTCTTGTATTCTAGGGATTTAAAGAAAGGGTTCTCAAAGGTATGCTAAGAGGTGGACAACTAATTGCATGTATTATGGATAGGTTATTGAGGACTTTCTGAAGGTTACCTACCTATTTCGGGAGGATCGAAATCAATTTAGAGGCCACTGGTAGGCCTAATGAGAATGTGTATCCTACATCGGGTCGGATTTCTTTGCTCTGAACAACTATTGTTAAGGGGTGTGTCATCAGTTAGAGTTTATCTTATTCGTGTATGTTATGTTCCAGGTATTGCTCTTCTATACTTCAGTGGGTTATGAGACTGTTGACTATTTACACACATGATCTTGTTTGAGCTATCTGTCTTTAATGTAGTTATACACCCAATCATGATTCTTCATTTGCATATCATGTGGGCACAGTCACAGTGATATATACACGTGCTTTGGTGAGGTGCATTGATGCCAGGCACCCGTACAGTACTGAGTGATTGTGTGTGTGTGATGAGGTGGGGAATTTGAGCCGGGCACCTTGAGTGTGGTGAGAGTGAGTGTACTTGATGATATCACTGTGAAATCATTAATTTGACATGTATATTTGACATGTAGGCATAGAGATGTATCTTCCTCATGCTAGACAGTAATGTGACATTTGATGATTACATGTATATTTGACATGTAGGTATAGAGATGCATTTTTCGCATGCTAAATGGTATATGACAATCGATGACTTGACATGTATATTGACATATAGACATGGAGATATACTTTCCTCATGCAACGGGTAAACTAAAAGTCTTATCTAATGTTGTGAATTGTGAAAAACACAGTAATTTGATAAAGTCACGTGTACTTGATTTTAGTGGTAAGATTTGGACTCTGACTGTTATACTTGAAAAGCATGTCTACTTTCCTGTAACTATGAACGAGCTAAGCATAATATCTTTTAAGTTATTCACTTTTACTAATTCCATTATATTATTACAAATTTTTATTGGCTATTGGTGTTGGACTCTGACCATCTTCCGAGCTCGTCTCTTCTTTCAACCTGAGGTTAGGTTTGTTAATTATTGAGTACATGGGGTCGGTTGTACTCATACTACACTTTTGCACCTCGTGTGCAGATCTTGGAGTTGATGTTGCTGTACATGGCAGGAGCTGAAATTAAAGATGCACCCACTGTTCACACATGGCTACCATTTGTCCTTGTTAGTTTTAGATTTGAGTTTTGTTTAGGAATATTTCAAATAGATGTTGTAATTATGTTTCATACCAGCTTTGTAAATCTAAAGTCTTAGTAGCTCATGACTTGCATTACCAATCCTGGGGATGTTGAATTATAGCCATGTTCCCCTACTTATCACTCCTTCTATGCTTATTTGTGGTTATGTGGCTTATCGAGGTGGTTGGATTGTTTCGGGGGAGGTTTTAGAGTGAATTGGGACACTTACTCACAAGGTTGAAGGCTTAAGCTGAAAGAGTTCATTGGAGTTTGACTTTTGTGTAGACGACTCCAAAGTAGTGTTTTGATGGTTCCAATAGCTTTATATGGTGATTTTGGACTTGGGCGTATGTCTGGTTATTGATAGGAGGTCCGTAGGTCGCTTTGGCTTGAATTGGCGAAAGTTGGAAAGGTGAAGGTTTGGAAGGTTGAGAGGTTTGACCAAGAGTTGACGATTGGGTACGGATATTGGTTGCGGGAGTTGGAATAGGTCCGTTGTGTCATTCGGGACTAGTGTGCAAAATTTGAGGTCATTCGGAGTTTGATATGGTTCCACATTGGTATTAGAAGTTGGAAGTTCATTAATTTGATTAGGCTTGAATTGGGGTGCGATTCGTGATTTTGATGTTTGATGTGATTTGAGGCTTGAATAAGTTCATATTGTGTTGTAGGACTTTTTGGTATGCTCGGACATGGTCCCGGGGGCCTCGGGTGTGATTCGGATCACGTTCGGCTTCATTTGGGACTTTGTTGAATTGTGATATCTGGGTTCTGGTTTCCTCTTTCGCGATCGAGAAGAAAGGGTCGCGATCACAAAGAGTTATTGCTGGCAGATGGTAATTTGTTCTTCGTGTTCGCGATATAAGGCCCGCGTTCGCGAAGTTTTGAGAGTCTCAGGTCATCTTGGACGCGAGAAGGTTTACGCGTTCGCGAAGAGACAGGTCGAGTAAGCATCGCGTTCGCAGCAGTGTCTTCACGTTCACGTAGACTATTTTGGAGGCTGTGATTATCTGTTCTTCATGATCGCGACGTTGGTCCAGCGATCGCAATGCATACACCTGGGCATAATGTTTAAAATCCATTTCGAGGGTTATAGTTATTATTTCATATTTTGGGTTGTGAAGCTCGGTTTTGGGCGATTTGTGAGGGGATTTTCAAGATTTGACTCAGGGTAAGTGTTTTTTATTCGAATTTGTTATTATTTCATGATTCCATCTTTGTTTTTAGCATTTGAATAGTGAATTGAAGAAATGGGGAATTTTGTGGAAACTTTACAAAAATAAAAAATGGAGGTTTGATGGTTGATTTGAGGTTGGAATTGGATGATTTTGGTATGGTTGGAATCATAATCGAATGGGTGTCCAGAATTTATGGAGTTTGTGTGGTTCTGAGGTGCGGTCCGGGGATTGACTTTTTGGTTTTGATAAAGATCAAAACTTTATTGTTTGAAGTGTTTCCTACGATATTATTTGTTGATATTGAGTTATTTGTGACTAGATTCGAGTCATTTTGAGGCCAATACGCGTGGGAAGGGCTTGTTGGAGTTTTAATTTGCACCTTTTGAGGCAAGTAACAAATTCAAACTTGGATTTGAGGGTATTTAACCCTGAGAACTACGTTATACGAAAAATAATGGGGTGACGTACGTGATAGGTGACGGGCATGTGTGCGTGCACCGGTTTGTTCATGGTTTTGGGGAGGCCTTTAGGCTATCACCGGGCTTGTTTTGCTATCATATCATTTTATCCCCGCGTTCCCTCTACTTGTTTGATTATTTGAATTGTGAATCATGTTAGACATCATGTCTAGGCTATGTGGTAACTGTTTGAGAACTTGATATGTGTCACGACCCAAAATCCCAACCCGGTCGTGATGGCGCCTCTCGTGCAGACAAGGCCAGCCAATTCGAACCATAACTAATTTTAAGCAGTTAATTAAACAAGAGAACAACACAATATATTTTAATAGCAGTCATTTGCGGAAAAACATAGTGAACCATCCCGACTACAGCCCAAACTGGGGTGTCACAAAGTCATGAGCAACTAATGAAAACCTAATAATAAAATTTCTATTACAATATCTCTGCACAATTAGTTGGAGAAAGTGGAAATACAATATAAAGAGATACGGGGCTGCGGACGCCAACAGCTACCTCGTAGTCTCTGAGTCACCGCTTCGGAGCGGAGTCAATAACGCCTAAATCTGCACACATGGTGCAGGGAGTAATGTGAGTACTTCCAACTCAGTGAGTAGCACATATAAATAATGATTGAAAGTAAGGAAACACGTAAAGCACAAGGCAATGCGTAATGAAGCAGTAAATCATTATTTGAAAACAGTAAATCAGTATGAAATCATTTAAAAATCTTCCCAGCTCTGGTTACCAGTTGCCATTGTTACCAACTGTATCCTACAGTTGTCATAGTTACCAACTGTAATATACCTAGGCTCAGTATCAATCTCACAGCTCTGGTTACCGGTTGTCATTGTTACCAACCGTAACCTACAGTTTTCATTGTTACCCCCTGTATTATCTCTGGTTACCTGTTGTCATTGTTACCAACTGTAACCTACAGTTGTCATTGTTACCAACTGTAATATCTCTGGTTACCAGTTGTCATTGTTACCAACTGTAACCTACTGTTGTCATTGTTACCAACTGTAATATCTCTGGTTACCGGTTGTCATTGTTACCAACCGTGACCTACAGTTGTCATTGTTACCAACTGTATTATCTCAGGGTACCCTACGCTCACTAGGAGTGTACAGACTCCAGGAGGAGCCCCTTACGGCCCAAGCGCTATATCAAGCCACCTTTTGGCATACATCTAGGCCCTCGACCTCATATCAATCAAGCCACCTCGTGGCGTGTATACAGTATCTGAGGCCCTCGGCCTCATATCACTCAGTAAAACCTCACGCCTGGCCCTCGGCCGCACTCAGTCAGAAAATCATCACAAGCCCCTCGGGCATAGTAAAACTGTAGTTCTCAGCCCAAACATCATCTCAAATATTGTGTAAATCCCAAAACTGAGTAAAATGTGGTTGAGTTGTACAACAGTGGAAACAATATGATTGAGTTTAAGTAATAAGTATAAATAGTGAGGAAATAGTGATAAAAATCCCCGGAGGGTTCAAACAATTGGCACGAAGCCCAAATATGGCAATCAGCCCAAAACATGATGATATCAAATAGGTTTCAATCAAATATGTAGTAAAAATCATCAATCGGGACGGACCAAGTCACAGTCCCAGTAGTAAACGACCCCACGCTCATCATCGAGCGTGTGTCTCACTTCAATATAGCACTACGATGTGCAAATCCGGGGTTTCGAACCCTCAGGACATCATTTACAATCACTACTCACCTCGAACCGGCTAAATTTCTAGCCCACGACGCCTTTGACCTTCAAATTGGCCTCCACGTGCGTCGAATCTATCCAAATTCAGAACAATTATGTCACAATATGTTGAGGGAACAAAGCCCATGCGAAAACAATCAATAAATACTAAGAAATCCCAAAATTAGCAAAACCCAAGCCCCGGGCCCACTTTTTTCGAAATTCAGTAATTTCACCTCAACAGGTTCCTTATCTTCCCACGAGTTCAACCATACAAGATTTATCGAATTCTGACATCGGTTCGACCTCCAAGTCATAAAATCTAAACTTAAGGGCTTTCCCACAATTTTCCCAACTTATTCACAATTACAAGCTAGAATAGCAGTAGGTTTGGGTAATTTTGACCAAGATTAAGTCAAGAACACTTACGCCGATGTTTTCTCTTGGAAATCTTCCAAGAATTGCCTCAACACTTGCTTCAACCCGAGCTCTATAGCTCCAACAATGTTCAAGATGGTCAAAACTCCTCCTCTTGAGAATTTGTCCAAGAAAATGTCCTTTGGATATGATTTTAAGGTTGATTTGCTATGATTCTATGGTGTTTGGAGGTATTTCTCTTTGTGGGTAGCGGAAAATGGCTTTGCATGGCAAATGGGCACTAATTTCTATTTATAAAGGGGTCAAAAATCGGGACAAAAACACCCCTGTCCGGCCTTATATTGCGATCGCATATCTGTCGCAGAATAGATATGCAGTTCGCATATTTGACGTGGCCACCACAAAAGTGGCCCTAGCGTTCACCGCAATTTCAACATGAAGCATGGTTTGCGGTCCGCATTTCAGGTTTGCGATCGCATTTTCGGCCGCATTCTTGACGTTAAATTTTGTTCAGTTTTTCTGTCTCAATTTGCGGTCTCAATGTCAAATATGCGGTCCGCATGTTAGATATGCGGTCTGCATTTCCTACCGCATTTCTGACATGAACTTTGCCCGGGAACCTGCCCGGGTTTGCTATCTCTTGGAGAGATATTGGTCCGCATTTGAGAAATGCGACCGTATTCTCGACACTTGGTTTTCTACAACTTTCTTTTCCAACGATGAATTATTCCGTTTAACCACCCAAAACTCATCCGAGGCCTCTGGAATCTCAACTAAACACGCCAACATACTCCATAACACCATTCATATTTGTTCCAACCTTCGGAACGCTCAAACAACCTCTCAACGCCCAATTCGAGTCGGATTCAAGCCTAAGGATTTCAAAATCCTCTAAATCGCTTTGTTGATCTAAACCCCACCAAACCTTGTCCAAATGACCCGAAATTTTGCACGCAAGTCCTAAATCACATATCGAAGCTACAACAACTTTTGGAATCCCATTCCGACCCTCGGATCAAAATCTCTCCTAACACCCGAAAATTACTAAAATGCTAACTTCGCCAACTCAACTCTAATTCTACACCGGACCTCCAAAACTAACTCTGATCCCACTCCTAAGTCATAAATCATCTCCCGAAACTAACCGAACCATGGGAACTCGCATCCGATCCCTCTAACCCAGAAGTCAACATCCGTTTGACTTTCCGATTTAAACCTTCTTGAAAGAGACTAAGTGTTTTGTTTCTTACCAAGTCCACCCCGCACTCAACTACTCGACTTGGTTACGTTAAACAACAGATAACGAAACATAATGAGACAAAAAATGGGGAAGACGGAGCAGTAACCCACGAGACGACTGGTCGAGTCATCACAATAATAATCTTGGAGCAGTTATAAACATTCTCTTCTGGGGTATAACCTTGAAAGTGCTGGAATTCTGCACTGCCTGAACATATCAAAATATTCTCATAATATGATTGGGTTTTGTATGACTTGCCCGGGAAACATAATTTCTGAAACAAATACCTTTGGAGTATCTTCCAGGTTCATCCTTCACTGTAAATCATTATTTTCTAAAGGAAAAATCATTTCCTTTTTTATTACTTTCTCGTAACTCTTGATATCATCAGAGTTTTCAACTGCCACATTTTCATAGGTATCACTATGCGTGGTTCTCTGTGAGGCTAGATAGGCCTGCATTTGCTCTTATAACGGGCTATTTTTCAGAATATCTTCCTAACTAATAGTGCTTGAGGATGATTCTCGTCTTTCTTGAGAAATCTTCTCATTTATCAATATCTTTACTCCTCTTTGTATTACAGGGGATGGTGGAGTGTAAGATCCTCGTCCTCCTCGGCCTCTATAATGGCCGTAGTTTCCTCGTCCTTTTCCTCTATCAGAGGAATTCTTGGACAGCCATCGATGGCTCATCCTGCAACTGAAAGAAGATATCTCGTTATTCATTTTGTAAATATTCTCTGGATAAAAAATCAGGAAGGGAATTATCATCCCCCTTTTAATAATTGATTTCAAAGTCAAATGGAGCTAATTGTGCTTGCCATCTTGCGAATATCTTTTTTGAGGCATCATGTTTAAAATCTTTATTAAACATAAATTTTACTGCCTGTGCATCTGTCCTTATTAAGAACTTTTGATTATATAAATCATCCTGAAATTTTAAAACACACTTAACAATAGTAAGCATTTCATGGGCCACATTAGCATACTTTTTCTGGGCGTCGGTCCATTTACCTGAGTAGTATCTTATCAGATACTCTTTCTTTTCATGAGGATTAATTTGTTTAAAATACCCCCCAAGTCAATAGTAGAAGCATCTGTTTCTATAATCTTTTTCCATGAAGGATTAGGTAAGGCTAAACATGGAAGGGTTGTGACTTTCTTCTTCACCTGTTTAACAATCTCAGTATGACTATCAGTCCAAGGAGATTTGTAATCCTTTTTTAGCCTATCATATAAAGGAGAAATATCTCGAGACATATTTTTATAAAAAGGAGATATATAATTCAAGCTACCAAGAAATCTCTGTAGCTTAGTCCTATCGGTAATTACATCGAGAAATTTTGATGCAAAATCTATAGCCCGTTGAATAGGCGTGATTTGACCTTGACAAATATGATGACCTAGAAAACGAATATTAGTCTGAAATAAGCTCATTTTTGGTTTTGATATAACTAAACCGTTTTGAATGACAATTTTCTTAAAAATGTCTAAATGCTTATAATGCAATTCCAGAGTTTTTGAATAAATAAGAATATCTTCTATATAAACAATGATAAAATCCATATATGGATTAAAAATATCATTCATGATTTTTTGATATTCTGAAGGGGCGTTTTTCAAACCAAAAGGCATCACATTCCACTCATATTGCCCAAAGGGAACATTAAAAGCAATTTTATAAGCATGTTCTTTAAATAACTGAATTTGCCAATATCCTAATTTTAAATCAAATTTCGAGAATATATTGGCATCTATAACCTGGAAAGTAAATCCTTCTTATTAGGAATCGGGTATCTGATCTATTTTAAAACCTTGTTTAAAGGCTTATAATTAATAACTAATCTAGGAATTCCTCGTTCCTTATCAGTAGCATTATTAACATAAAAAGTAGTGCACGACCAAGGTGATCGAGAAGGTTTTACTAAACCTTTCTGTAATAAACTGTCAATTTCTTTTTTGCAGAACTCCACTAATTCGGAGTTCATTTGACAAGGTCTTGATTTCATTGGAATATTTTCCTAAAAAAAAGAGTCTTCATATGGAAGTGAGACCACATGCTTTTTCCTATCCCAGAAAGCACTCGGGTGGTCAGCACAAATAGAAATAGCAAATTGTTTAGTGGATTTGGTAAGAAATGAGACACCTAGTCTCTTTTAAGAAGGTTTAAGTTGGAAAAGTCAACCGGATGTTGACATATGAGTTAGAGGGATCAAATATGAGTTTCGATGGTTCGTTTAGCTTCGGGAGGTGATTTATGACTAAGGAGTGTGATCGGAATTGGTTTTGGAGGTGCGGTGTAGAATTAGGCTTGAATTGGTGGAGTTAGTATTTTGGCGATTTCCGGTTGTTAGGCGAGACTTTGATCTGAGGGTCGGAAAGGAATTCTGAGAGTTGTTGTAGCTTCGTATGGTGATTTTGGACTGAGGCATATGTCCGGATTTGAAATTGGAAGTCCGTAGGACAATTGAACGCATTTTGGCGAATGTCAGAAAATGGAAGATTTTTGGAAAGTTTAACCGAGGAGTTGACTTTTTGATATTGGGGTCGGAATCCAGTTCTGAAAATCTTCATAGGTCCGTTATGTCATTTATGACTTGTGTGGAATATTTGAGACCAATCGGACTCGATTTGATAGGTTTCGACATCGAATGTAGAAGTTGGAATTTATTAGATTCATTAGGCTTGAATTGGGGTATCATTCGTATTTTTAGCGTTGTTGGATATGATTTGAGGTCTCAAATAAGTCTTTAATAGGTTTTAAGACTTGTTGGTATATCCGAACGGGGTCCCGAATGACTCGCGTGCGTTTCGGATTAGTTTCGGACCATTTCTATCCATTTGTTTACTACTGGTGCATCGTAGAAATTCTGCTGCACGGAGCTTATTTTGGGAGCTTATATCTCGCAACCTATAAGGAATTTGAAAATTTTCAAAACAGATGTTGCAGTCCTTTGCGTCTAGTTTCAGGAAATATAAACCATTCATCATTTGGACAAATATACAGAAAGTTACTATAGATTAACCGAAGCCTGGTACTGCTGTTGTTTTCCAGGCATTGTGCATAGCAGAAATTTTTGCTGCACAGGACCGACTTTGGAAACTTATATCTCGTAATCTGTAAGGATTCTGTAGATGGTCCAAAAATAAAAGTTGTAGCCCTTTCAATTTAGTTTCTAGAAATATAAACCATTTATCATTTGGACATTTTTATCAAAAGTTATGATAGATTAACCGAAGCCTGATACTGTTGCTGTTTTCCAGGCAGTGTGCATAGCAGAAATTTCTACTGCATAGGACCGATTTTAGAAGCTAATATCTCGCAATATACAAGTAATTATGAGATGAACAATACATGAAAGTTGTAGCCATTTGAATCTAGTTTCAAAAAAAATAAACCATTTATCATTTGGATATTTGTACAGAAAGTTATGATTGATCGAAGTTGGCTGGTGGAGCCATTTCGACAGAATTTTCTGATGCACTTATGAAGCTTATATCTCGGAATATATAAAGAGTTATATAGTGTACAACCTTTCAAATGAAAGATCTTCGAGTCTAGTTTCTAAATCTTCAAACCGTTGATCATTTTGATATTTTCATAAGGAGTTATGAACGTTTTAACAGAAGGTGTACAGCAAGGGAAAATGGTAAGAGGATGTACAACCTGCACAGCGCAGGTACAACTCGATTAAGCCTGGGCATAATGTTTTTTAAGCCTTCTTGTCCGTGATTTTGGGTATATTTTCACCCATAGTTGCTCATTTTTGGAGTTTCTTGAAGGAAATTAACGAGGGATTCAAGGAGAATCGATTGGAGGTAAGAATTTCATACCTAAAACTCGTTTATATTGTGAAATCCACCTAGAAAATCATTGAAGTCTTGCTAAAAATGAAAGAAATAGGGCTTGGGATTTTGAAATTTTAATTGGGTATTTGGAGGACCATTTGGGGTCAGATTTGAGAACTTTTGATATGTACGAACTCGTTTGGAGATAAGGAACCCGTTAGTGTGAAAATTTCTTAGCTTCAAGAAGTGGGCCTAGGGCTCGGGTTTTGCTTATTTCAGAATTTTTGGTATTTTTCGATTGTTTTCACTTGGGATTTGTCCCCTCAGCATATTGTGACGTATTCGTTCTGATTTTGGATAGATTCGACGCGCGTGGAGGCCAATTCGAGGGGCAAGGGCGTCGCGGGCTAGGGATTTAGCCGGTCCGAGGCGAGTAGTGATGGTAAAAGATGTTCTGAGGGTTTGAAACCCCAGATTGTACATCGTAGTGCTATCTTGAGGTGAGGCACGCGCTCGATGATGAGCGTGGGGTCGTTTACTACGTGGATTTCGACTTGGTCCGTCCCGATTGATGATTTGGGCTGATTGCCATATTTTGTCTTCGTGCCAATTATTTGAACCCTTCGGGGATTTCTATCACTGTTTCCTCACTATTTTGAATTATTACTTGAACTCAGTCATGCTGTTTTCCATTGTTTTACAACTCAGCCACTTTTACTCAGTTTTGAGACTTAAATAATATTTTAATGATGTTTTTGGGCTGAGTACTACTGTTTTACTATGCCCGAGGGGCTTGTGATGATTTTCTGACTGAGTGCGGCCGAGGGCCAGATGTGAGGATATACTGAGTGATATGAGGCCGAGGGCCTGAGATACTTTATATGCCACGAGGTGGCTTGTGACTGATATGAGGCCGAGGGCCTGAGATACTTTATATACACTTTGAGGTGGCTTGATTGATATGAGGCCGAGGGCCTAGATTTGATGCCACGAGGTGGTTTGATATTGCGCTTGGGCCGTAAGGGGCGCCTCCCGGAGTCTGTACACCCCTAGTGAGCGCGGGTACCCATTGTGATGTGAGATATAGCCCGAGGGGCTGATACTGTTCCATGTGATAGCCCGAGGGGCTGGTATTGCTCTGAGATTTGAGCCCGAGGGGCTGGTACTGTTCTGCAATATTGCTCGAGGGGCGGAATTGTTGATAAGGAGATTTTACTTGATTTCTCACTAATTTACTGTTTTCAAATGATGCTTTGTTGCTTCCTTATAGAATGCCTTGTGCTTTACGTTTTTTCTTACTTTCAGACGTTATTTATATTTATTACTCACAGGGTCGGAGTACTCACATTACTCCCTGCACCATGTCTGCAGATTCAGGCGTTGTTGGTTCCGCTCCGGAGTGCTGACTCCTCCCACCCCAGGCGGTGATTCAGAGACTACGAGGTAGTTGTTGGCGTCCATAGCCCCGTATCTCCCTTATCTTATTGTTTCTATGTTCTTCCAACAGTTGTGCCAGATATTGTATTTAGTAGACTTGTATCAGGATCCATAGTTGCTCATGAATTGTGACACCCCGGTTTGGGCGGTGTCGGGGATGGTTTCTATTATGGTTAGCTATATTTCCGCGAATTATTGCTACTAAATCATGCTTATATTGTTTTCATATTAATTAACTGCTTAAAATGAGATTTTGGTTAAATTGGCTGGCCTTTTCTTCACGAGAGGCGCCATCACGAGCGGGTTCGGGGTTAGAGTCGTGACAAGCATTATTAACATAAAAAGCAGTATACGACCAAGGTAATCGAGAAGGTTTTATTAAACCTTTCTATAATAAACAATCCATTTCTTTTTTGCACAACTCCACTAATTCAGGGTCCAGTTAACAAGGTCTTAATTTCGTTGGAATATTTTCCTCAGAAAAAGAGTCTTCATATGGAAGTGAGACCACATGCTTTTTCCTATCCCGGAAAGCACTCGGGTGGTCAGCACATATAGAAATAGCAAATTGTTTAGAGATTAATTTAATCTTTTCCTGAACTTTAGCTGAATTCAATGTATCAGTTATTGACATGCTGTAAATTTCATACTGCAAGTATTTCATATGACTATGCTTGATATTAATCAAAGCATTAATATCACGCATAACTGGATCAGTAACAAAATTGAAAGATATTTTTCTATCTTTATAAACAGCATCAAATCCTTTTTCATCTACCCTAGTAAATGGGTAAATAGCCCTTATAAAGGCTGTCCCTAGTATAATTGGAGGGTATAATTGATCCTTAACTAGTATGAAGAAATGAGGAATACAAACCTTTTGCTGACAAACATAAGCATTAGGTAATTTGTATTCTATCTTCATCTTATCACCAGATGCAGACTTGACGTTATAAGAAGTCTTATGATAATATCGGGTTGGAATTAATCCTTCTTGAATACAAGAAATATCTGCACCGCTTTCTATCAAAGCAGTTTCAGTAACAGAAAAGTCATTATCAATCAAAACAGTACATTTTACATACCATTTGTGAGCAGTAACTATTTGCATCATACCAAGAAACATATCATGTTTGGGATTTGAGACAATCTGTTTAGAAAATTCAGAAATTTCTTCAAAATCATTTTCGGGTATAAAAATTCCCTTTTTCTTGTTATCATCAAGCAATTCATTTGAAGAAGAGTTTTCTATCTGAGAAACTCGGTGATCTAAAATCATTTGATTTTGTTTTAAAGATTTAATCTCATTTTTCAATTTTTCTACTTTAATTTTCAATCATCCATTGAAGAATTATAACCGAAAATATTTGGCTCGTTCTTTTCTACAAGTCTTCTTTGAACTTCCGCAAAAAAATAAGGAGCTCCATCGACTATATCATGCTTTCTTTGAAGTGGCTTATCTGCCGAATTTGAAGAGGTAGAAGTCATGTTAATATTCTTTTCTCGAAGATTATTATCAGTAACTTCTTTTAACAATTCCAAAATATTATCATAAATAATAGGTTTAATATCAAAATCTTGAAATTGGGATTGCAGATTATAAAAATCCGTAGTATCACAAGAACAATTATTCTGATCACAATTATCACAGTTATCAATTTCGAAATTATCACTATCAAGCAAATTTAAAGAGTCCTCAGAGACTTGGTTATCGGAAGAACTACTATCATATTCTTCTCCTGAGGTTTCATCCATAACCTTAAGAATCTGGTCTCTAGACTTACCGTCTAGTTCTAATATTAAAGCTTTCAGCTTTTCCCTTTTGCAATTTGGAGCTATATGACCAAATTTACCACATTTGCAGCACTTAATATATTTTTAAATCTCTCTTCGATCTATTATTAACAAATCGATTTTCTTTGCGAAACTTCTTTCGCTTTTCGCTCATGTTTTGTCCTATAACGATATTTCTTACCCTTTCTACGGTAAGCATTTTCTATAGTATCACGACATTTTTTCCTATGAGGAGAATAAATTTCTCCCATGCCGAATTGTTGGCAAAAATCTCCTAACTGGTTTCTCTCAGTTAGTCTCTGCTTCTTATCTGCAGATTCAGTTTCAGCTCGTTGCAAAAGTTAAGACCTTCCTGTGTACAAACTCCTATCAATTTTCCATAAGTATAGGTATTATAGGTTATTTGCGCAGTACTACCTCTAAGAGTCTATTTCACTATTTCTGCAAATAGATATGGCAAACCATCTATAAACTTTGCCTTCCAATGGTTAGCATTACCTTCGGGTAAATCCATAACCCTACTGAGGAAGGTGTCTTTATACCATCTAAATTCACCTAAGTGTTTACACTTAAGGCTATTTAGCATAGTACGAATATTTTCGTACATATTGGTAAATCTACCACTAAAGTGTTCTATAATGGATAAAACTAGGGTATAAACAGCGTCTGACCTTTTTGGTAATAGAGGTCGTCCTGTATTATCAAATCCAGGTTCTGCTGTAGTAGCTTCCATAATAGCAATTTTATCAGCTATTGATAGAAAATTGTCCCACCATCCTCTTATCTGACCAGTAAATCCTGCAATTATCATTCTGCATATAATCGTATCGGCATTCCTTTCACTAGTGGCTTTACAGATAGTGGAATACATCATCAATATGAACTAAGATGCTAATCTGCCTATCGGTTAGTCCATCTAAGTTCCACTCATAAATGGCATCCCCGCTATAACTGGTGTTGGTCTGGTTCCAGTCCCTTTCTTCCACTAATACATCTTGTGGAGTCGGTCTAGGATAATAATAGGTATTCATTAGAGGTTTATTAGCATATCTGCTACCTATTTTCCTAAGCTTATTAAGCTCGGACCACATAACTTCCTTATGGTCTTTAGAAGAATCTAAGATATTCTCAGAAAATTCGGAGGCCATTTCTAAAGGTTTTAAATCTAAACTAGCTAGCTTATCAGTCACTAGTTTTTCTAACTCTGCTTTGGACTTAAGGTGATAACCTTCTATTTCAACAGGTCGCTGCAAAGGTGCGTCTATCACTGTTTTGCTCAAAAAAGCAGTAGAATCTGGTGTAACCTTTGTAGACCTTACTATCATTGAGGTTTCCTTTGGAGTACAATTTTTTTTAACTAAATCAATTAGTTCTATCTTAGAATCTAGTGAACTAATATGCTCACCTAAAACTTTCATGTATAAAGACATATAATTGTTTTGAGAAATTAATAAATTAATTTCTCTGGCGCTAATCGTCCCCACGTCATTATTAACGAATTTTTGAAAAGCGGTAAATGTTATGCCCGTATTATTAAGCAATACAAAGGACGCTTGTGGTGGGTAAGTACCCTTTACTAGCTGTCCACTGCTTTCTTCGTAAGTTCTTTCAAGGACTTTAACATATAATGGCACATAAGTGGTCATAAACCAAGAAACAAAGTACATCACTTTGTTATGCAAAGAACAAATTTCATAAAATTCTTGGGAAATATTCCTTTTATCATCGGCACTATAGGTGTCAAATAACCAAGTTCTAAAATGGTTCCATTTATCACTAAAGAATTCAGACTGAATATGTTGTCGGGCCAGTGATCCTGGACTAAAATCAATTTTGTAAGGGATCATTAAATAGTATTAGGGTCGAAATCCATTTCGGATTGAGAAGGAATATCCTTATCTAAAGAATTATCATCCTGAACTATATTATTTTTATTATCAATTTTTATACGCTCTACTTATTTATCTATATCAGTAGTAGCAATTGTATGTAAAGAAGCAACTCGATTTAACCTGGGTGGACCATAAACTGGTTCTACTGGAGCGATATAAGAATGGGTTGAAGGCAAGGAATGCCTTCTGTTGCCAGTAAAACAATGCCTACAAGGCGTTAAATACTTATTGTCTTCGAATTGATTACAAATTTGCCCTTCTGGGGTCTGGGAAATATGAGAATAATCATAATTAGTAACAGTATTAGCTTGTTGAACCAAAGATATTACCGAGTCTAAAATCCATGTAGAGGAAAAATTAATTTCATCCTATCTGATAAGTCTTAGTAGTGACCTTGGATTTAGCAAAATTAGTCTCAAATATTATAGATTGATTAGACGAATCTGTCAGTTTGCAATGAGGATTTAAAGTAGACAAAAATTTATAATAAATCCTATATGACAAGCAGATAAGTTCAGAACCAGGTGCATAGCTATAACCATGCGTTTTAACATTTAGAGTTAAAACATCTAGAATATTAACATCCGAAAGAGATAATTGTAAATTGGGTTGTGTATTGAAATGTACGGGGACCATAAGCCACCGTAAATTCAATTGAACCCATCGGAGACTGTCTAAAATTCAAATTTCTAGCATCTCTTAAAGCTGCTAAGAAAGTCTCTGGTAACACTTTAAGAGTTAATGGTTTGAAGGCAATTTGTACCATACCAATATGAACAAAATTATACTTATGTTTATAAATATCAATATCACGATTGTTTAACAAACAAATAGTCTGTTCTGAAGAATTTAAAGCAAGAGATTGCCCTGTCGTTTTTATTAACTATTTAGACGACAGTTTATCAAACCATCCAAAGTCATATATTTGTTTAATGGGGACTTAGGGAATGGTCCATTTTTTTAACAAGTCTAAATTTTGAGGTATATCTATCTCGTCCAATCTAGTATTTTTAATACTAGCGTCTCCGGTGTCCATATCCATAAAGAGATCTATGTTGAATACATACTTTCATAGTCCCTTATCAGCATAATTTCTAGGCTCTGATACCATAAATTTCGAAATTTTCTAGACAGATTGTCTCAAATCCCAAACATGATATGTTTCTTGGAATGATGCAAATAGTTACTGCTCACAAATGGTATGTAAAATGTACTATTTTGATTGATAATGACTTTTCTGTTACTGAAACTGCTTTGATAGATAGTGGTAAAAACATTTCTTGTATTCAAGAAGGATTAATTCCAACCAGATATTATCATAAGACTTCTCATAATGTCAAGTCTGCATCTGGTGATAAGATGAAGATAGAATACAAATTACCTAATGCTTATGTTTGTCAGCAAAAGGTTTGTAGGACTCATTTCTTCATACTATTTAAGGATCAATTATACCCTCCAATTATACTAGGAATGCCCTTTATAAGGGCTATTTACCCATTTACTAGGGTAGATGAAAAAGGATTTGATGTTGTTTATAACGATAGAAAAATATCTTTCAAATTTGTTACTGATCCAGTTACGCGTGATATTAATGCTTTGATTAATATGAAGCATAGTCATATGAAACACTTGTAGTATGAAATTTACAGCATGTCAATGTAACGGCCCGATGTGTTGTAGAAACACATAAGATACTAATTGTTTAGACTTGGCTTGTTTTAAGTGCAAATCCCTCTTTGTAATTATGCAATTTTAACATTCTTGTGGCGTACGAGGTATAAGAATCTAATAATTAAGAAAAGAGTTCAAAAAGGCAAGTAATGCAGGATATGCGGTCGCATTTCTATCATGCGGACCGCATATCTTACATGGGCGTCGCATACTTGGACAGATTTCTGGGCAAAGGTTCATGTCAGAAATGCTGTCTGAAATGCGGATCGCAAATTGCGTTGCCTGTATCGTAGATTGGAATAGAGAACTGGACAAGTTTTATGTCAATAATACGGTGAGAAACGCGGACCGCATTTCTAAAATGCGGACCACAAATCTCACAGAGAAATCGCAGAATGAGGCAGAGTCTTTGGCCAAATGCCATGTCAGAAATGCGGCCCAAATGCGGACCGCATGTTGAGTTTGCGACCAAAATGCGATTGCATTCTGGACACCTGAAATTTTATTTTGTCCGAATTTTAACCCACTATAAATAGGAACTAGGAACCCTAACATGCAAAGACCCCCTTATTTCATCAATTACCTCAGAAAAGCTCACCAAAACACCCTCAAACCCCAGCAAATCAACCTCCAAATCACCTTGAAAACCACCCCAAAATCCGTGAGAAACATATCCAAATTATAGTCATCAACCTCCCATTTACCAGTCCAGCTTTCCCCATTTAAACCCACCAATAACCAGCTGCAACTCGCCGGAAAATAGCCTCAGTTTAAGCTGAAAATCAACCATAGAATCACTCCTTTCGAACCCCAACATCTATTACAAGAAAGCCCACTCTCTAACACCAAAGACCCAGCTCAAATTGCTGCAAATTGTACCAAGAATTTGCAGTTGAGTTAAGGAACCCTACCAAGTTGTAGCTTGTTAGCTCCAATTGAGTTCGCCAAAAGTTCGTGAGCATTCCTAAGAGGTTGGACTCGAAGAATTGTTGGAAGTCTAGGAAGTGATTGCGAAGCAAGGTGAGTGTTTGTTCTAACCTTAGCTTGAGGGATTAGAAATCGTGTCTTGTTTGCTAAATTGCTCCTTGTTGAGAACAACGTATAGGCATGGTGACGAGTGTCTATACGTGGGTGTCACGCATGACCGTGGGTCGTGTATGGATAACCGTTGTGTGCCTATTGTTTTGAATTGTTGAATACTATCCTTGATTTGGTATGATGCGTTGCATGTGGGAGCAGGTGGCACGCCTGCCACGAGATATTGTGAATTGAGGGCGGGTGGTACGCCTACCACAAGGTTGCTTCATTTTAGTTGTTCCTTTTGGTTATGGTTCTAGCCTTCTTTTGTTCGGTATAAAGTCGATGGTTAACTAGACTAGTTGGGCGAGGAGTTCGTGGGAGTCTAAAGGGTGCAGTGTCAAAATTTGTGGTTAGTGTCTAAGGAGTTCGTAGAGGTTTAAAGGGTCTAGTGTCACATTAGTAGAGTCGTGTCTACAGTTAATAAAATGATAATTGGGTTGGGAGGTTAATTGTAGAGCTTCGACTGTAATTGAGTACTAACATTGATTGAGCTAAATAGGAGTCAAGTTTGGTTTGGTTGTAGCTGAATTCTCCCTGGCCAGGATGATTGTTTGTTGTTATTTCTTCCCTTTCTGGGAAGTTGTTATGTTGATTTGTTCCCTAACCGGGATTTCTTGTGATTGTTGTGACAATGAAAGTGGGAACGGATGGCACGCTTGCCACGAGATATTATGAAAGTGGGAGCGGGTGGTACGCCTACCACATCATATATATTGTAAGTAGGAGTGGGTGGCACGCCTGCCCGAGATATTATGAAAGTGGGAGTGGGTGGTACGCCTACCACAGTATATATTGTAAGTGGGAGCGGGTGGCACGCCTGCCACGAGATGTGATGTATGTGGGAGCGGGTGGCATGCCTGCCCCAAGAGGTTACTGTAATTGGGAATGGGTTGCATGCCTGCAACAAGAGGTTACTGGAGGAATAAGGGTGGATTGTATTACATTTCATTGTATTAAAGGCTAACTTGCAGTTTTCTTTCTTATTCATTGATGATTCGTTTCGTTTTATTTGTCTTCTATTCCGATGTATGTTTTCCTTTTCCCCGTTTAAATTGTTTATGTATTTTATCTTCTGCTGTAGATACATATATGCTTAAAATTGTATAGGTTTATCTGGAGTCTGGTCCTAGCCTCGTCACTACCTCGCCGAGGTTAGGCCAGGCACTTACCAGCACATGGGGTCGGTTGTGCTGATACTACACTCTGCACTCTTTTGTGCAGATCCCAATGCCGCAGGCTACAAATAGTAGGAAACTCCCAGCCTTTGATTTTCAGGCGACCCAAGGTAGTTCTGCAGACGTCTGTGGATCTTGGAGTCCCCTGGCTATTTCTTGTATCTGTTTCTTCTATGTAGTCCAGAAACAACATTTTGTTATATTCTTTAGACCCTTTTTGTAGTACTCTTAAATAGTCTGTGAAACTGTGATACCAAATCTTAGGCAGACCGTTGTGGATAGTTTATTGTCGATAGTTGTGTAAAGTATTAACTTTGTGTTTATTTCGCTTGTTGAATTACTACTTTTCAGTTGATGCATTTGTGATGTAATGAATTCATAAATAGAAACATGGTAATTAGTCCGATTGACTGGCTTCCCTAGCTTGCACTAGTAGGCGCCATCACGACGCCCGAGGGTGGGAAATCCGGATTGTGACAGGTTGGTATCAGAGCCCTAGGTTTACATAGGCCTCACAGTTCACAGACAACTCGGTAGAGTCTGAGGGATCGGTACGGAGACGTCTGTATTTATCCCCAGAGGCTACAGAGTTAGGAAAAATTTCACATTTGTACATTCTTGTCGTGCGGTTTGCCTCTCAAATGCTAATTGGATTCCTACTCTGTTCTTCGCAGATGGCGAGAGCATGTGCTTCCTCATCTACCGCTCCGCAGCCCGAGCCCCCAGCAACAGCTCCCACGCGGGGCAGAGGGCGAGGCCGAGGTCGTGCTAGGGGCCGAGGCAGGGGCAGGACTCAGCCTCCTGCAGCAGCACCAGTGGCGGAACCTCATATTGATCTTGACGAGGAGGTTTGACCCCAGCAGTTCCGGTGGGCCCAGCTCAGGTCCCGGAGGGGTTTATTGCTACCCCGGTTCTTCATGACGCTTTGGTCTGGTTGGTGGGCCTCATGGAGAATGTCACCTGAGCGTGCTTACTCCCTACAGCACCAGCCACTCCTCAGGCTGGAGAAGGGGCTCAGACTACTGCTACTCGTACTCCGAAGCAAGTAGCTCCCCAAGCTCAGGTTCCAACGGTTCAGCCAGCTGTGACAGTCCAGCCGAGAGCAGTAGCTCAAGCCGGCAATGGGGCAACTATGTCCTCCAATGCTTTGTAGAGACTGGATAGGTTCACCAAGCTCTTCACCACTACCTTCAACGGTGCTTCTTCGGAGGATCCCCAGGACTTCCTATACAGCTGCCACGAGGTCCTCAGGAATATGGGTATTGTTGAGACCAACGGGGTAGACTTTTCGACATTTCGCCTGTCTGGATCCGCCAGGACTTGGTGGTGGGATTATTGCTCGACTAGGCCAGTCGGTTTGCCATCTTTGACTTGGGAGCAGTTTACGGAGCTGTTCTTTGAGAAATTTCTCCCCATCACTCAGAGAGAGGCTTATCGGAGGCAGTTTGAGCGCCTTAAACAGGGATCCATGACAGTTCCCCAGTATGAGTCCAGGTTCATCGACTTGGCTCGACATGCTCTCATCATACTTCCTATAGAGAGGGAGAGGGTGAGGAGATTTATTGACGGCCTCATTCAGCCGATTCGCCTTCAGATTGCTAGGGAGACTGGTAGTGAGATTACCTTTCAGGAGGCGGTCAATGTGGCCGCAGAGTCGAGATGGTTTTGTCGCATGGAGGTGGTCATGGTTCGGATAAGAGACCCCGTCATTCAGGCAGATTCATTGGTACTTCGTCTGGAAGCAGAGATTCCTATGGTAGAGGTCATTCCCCTAGGCCCTTTCAGTCAGCTCTCTAGGTTTCTCACAGGGTGACAGGTAACCGCGGTTCTCAGATGCAGTATTCTGATCAGCAGTCTATCAGTGCACAACCGCTACAGAGTTTCCAGAATCGGCAGCCTAGGGCTTGTTACATGTGTGGCGACACGAGGCACATTGCTAGGTATTGCCGTCGTGCTTTAAGCAACTCTCCACACCAGGATTCCCGTGTTATGATACAGGCACCAGATATTCCGCAGCCCGCCCAGCTAGCGAGAGGTGGGGGTAGAGGTGCTAGAGGTAGAGGTAGGGGTACTGGAGGTGGATCTCAGGTCGGCAGAGGTGGGGGCCAGCCAGCAGCAGGCCGTCCTAGAGATGTGGCTCAGGGTGGTGGGGCTCAGCCCCGATATTATGCTTTCCCAGCCCGGCCTGAGGCAGAGGCTTCAGATGCAGTGATTACAAGTACGGTTCTGGTTTGTGATAACGATGCTTCGGTGTTATTTGATCCAGGGTCTACCTACTCGTATGTCTCCTCTTATTTTACACAGTATCTGGCCATGCCTAGTGACTCATTGAGTGTTCCTATTTATGTGTCTACCCCGGTGAGTGATTCCATTATGGTAGACCGAGTCCATCATTCCTATGCTATAGCGATTAGGGGTCTTGAGACTCGTGTGGACTTATTGCATTTAGACATGGTTGATTTTGATGTCATATTGGGGATGGACTGGTTATCACCTTACCACGCCATCCTGTACTGCCATGCCAAGACTGAGACCTTAGCCTTACGGGGTATGCCCCGTTTGGAGTGGAAAGGGACTCGTGGTCATTCCACCCGTGGCATTATCTCTTATGTAAAGGCTCGATGTATGGTCGAGAAGGGGTGTTTGGCTTATCTGGTTCATGTTCGTGATTCCAGTGCTGAGGTCCTCTCTATTGAGTCTGTGCCCGTGGTTCGCGAGTTTCCCGAGGTTTTCCCATCCGACCTGCCGGGGATGCCACCCGACAGGGATATTGACTTTTGTATTGATGTGTCTTCGGGCACTCAACCCATTTCTATTCCGCTGTACCGCATGGCCCCGCCAGAATTGAAAGAATTGAAAGAGAAGTTGCAAGACTTGCTCAAGAAGGGTTTCATTAGACCCAGTGTTTCACCTTGGGGTGCGCCGGTGTTGTTTGTTAAAAAGAAGGACGGGTCAATGAGAATGTGCATCGATTACCAACAATTGAACAAGGTTACAATCAAAAATAAGTACCCATTGTCGAGGATCGATGATTTGGTTGATCAGCTCCAGGGTGCCAGGGTATTTTCAAAGATTGATTTGAGGTCTGGCTACCACCAGTTGAAGATTAGGGCATCCGATGTACCTAAGACAGCTTTCCGTACTCGGTACGGGCATTATGAATTCTTTGTTATGTCCTTCGGGTTGACAAATGCCCCAACATCTTTTATGGATTTGATGAACCGAGTGTTCAGACCTTTTTTGGACTCGTTCAAGATAGTCTTCATCGATGACATTCTGGTATATTCCCGCAGCCAGGAGGAGCACGAGCAGCACCTCAGAGTGGTTCTTCAGACTCTGAGGGATAGTCAGTTGTATGCTAAGTTTTCAAAGTGTGAATTCTGGTTGAGTTCAGTTACATTTCTGGGTCATATTGTATCGGCAGAGGGCATTCAGGTTGACCCGAAGAAGATTGAGGCAGTCAAGAACTGGCCTAGGCCCGCGTCAGTTACAAAGATCCGGAGTTTCTTGGGATTGGCAGGATACTATCGTCGTTTTGTGGAGGGGTTTTCATCTATTGCAGCCCCGATGACCAAGTTGACCCAGAAAGGTGCTCAGTTCAGGTGGTCGGTTGAGTGTGAGGCGAGCTTTCAGAAGCTCAAGATAGCTCTGGCCACGGCACCAGTGTTAGTCTTACCCACAGGCTCAGGGCGTTACACAGTTTATTATGATGCCTCTCGTATTGGGCTTGGTGCAGTGTTAATGCAAGAGGGCAAGGTCATTGCCTATGCTTCGAGGCGGTTGAAGGTTCATGAGAAAAACTATCCGGTGCATGATTTAGAATTGGCGGCCATAATTCACGCCTTGAAGACTTGGAGGCACTACTTATATGGCGTGCCGTGTGAGGTGTTCACGGATCATAAGAGCCTTTAGTACCTGTTCAAGCAAAAGGAGTTCAATTTGAGGCAGAGGAGGTGGTTGGAGATGTTAAAGGACTATGATGTCACTATCTTATATCACCCGGGAAAAGCCAACATGGTGGCCGATGCCTTGAGTAGAAAGTCGGCCAGTATGGGCAGCCTTGCTTATATTCCGGTCGGTGAAAGACCACTTGCTTTAGACGTTCAGACTTTGGCCAATCAATTTTTGAGATTGGAAATTTCTGAGCCTAATCGGGTATTAGCTTACACGGTCGCTTATTCTTCATTGTTGGAACGAATACGTGATCGACAGTTTGATGATCCTCATTTGTGTGTTCTTAGGGACACGATGCAGCGAGGGGGTACCAAGCAGGTCACCTTAGGCGATGACGGAATTTTGAGATTATAGGGTCGAGTTTGTGTGCCCAATGTAGAGGGACTTCGGGAGTTAATTTTGAAAGAGGCCCATAGCTCCAGGTATTCTATTCATCCGGGCGTCGCAAAGATGTATCGGGATTTGCGACAACATTATTGGTAGCAAAGAATGAAGAAGGATATAGTTGCGTACGTGGCTCAGTATTTGAATTGCCAGCAGGTCAAGTGCGAGCATCAGCGACCTGGTGGACTATTCCATAGAATTGAACTCCCCGAGTGGAAGTGGGAACTGATCACTATGGATTTCGTTGTTGGACTTCCGCAGACTCGGAAGAAGTTCGACGTAATTTGGGTCATTGTTGACAGGCTGACCAAGTTAGCACATTTCATCCCTATTGCAGTCTCCTATTCATCTGAGAGGTTAGCTGAGATTTATATTCGGGAGATTGTTCGCCTTCATGGTGTGCCAGTATCTATTATTTCGGACCGGGGTGCACAGTTTACTTCGCATTTCTGGAGGGCAGTCCAACGGGAGTTGGGCACCCAGGTTGAGTTAAGCAAAGCGTTTCATCCTCAGACGGACGGACAGTCCGAGCGGACTATTCAGATATTGAAGGATATGCTCCGAGGTTGTGTTATTGACTTTGGAGGGTCGTGGGACCAGTTTTTGCCATTAGCAGAGTTCGCCTACAATAATAGCTACCAGTCGAGCATTCAGATGGCTCCTTATGAGGCATTATATGGTAGGCGATGTCGAACTCCGGTTGGGTGGTTTGAGCCGGGAGAGGCCGGTTGTTAGGCACAGATCTGGTTCAAGAGGCCTTGAACAAGGTCAAGATCATACAGGAAAGGCGTCGTACAGCCCAGTCCAGGCAAAAGAGCTATGCAGATCGCAAGGCACGAGATATGTCTTTTATGGTTGGTGAGCGAGTATTACTCCGGGTGTCGCCTATGAAGGGCGTGATGGGATTTGGGAAGAGGGGCAAGCTTAGCCCTAGGTTCATTGGTCCGTTCGAAATTCTAGATCGAGTGGGGGAGGTGGCTTATAGACTTGCATTGCCGCCAAGCTTATCAACTGTACATCCAGTTTTTCATGTGTCCATGCTCTGGAAATATCACGGCGATCCAACTCACGTGCTAGATTTCAGCACCGTTCAGCTGGACAAGGACTTGTCTTATGAGGAGGAACCGGTAGCCATTCTAGACCGGCAAGTCCGTTAGCTGAGATCAAAGAGTTTTCCTTCTGTTCGTGTTTAGTGGAGAGGTCAGCCTCCTGAGGCATCGACCTGGGAGTCCGAGCCCGATATGCGGAGCCGTTATCCACATCTTTTCCCCAACTCAGGTACTTCTTTATCCTGCCCATTCGAGGACGAACGGTTGTCTTAG
>MCJB01003558.1:0-24399 GCA_002018475.1 Nicotiana obtusifolia | reverse complement strand
TAGAGGGGGGGGGGGGAGAATGTAACGGCCCGATGTGTTGTAGAAACACATAAGATACTAATTGTTTAGATTTGGCTTGTTTTAAGTGCAAATCCCTCTTTGTAATTATGCAATTTTAACATTCTTGCGGGGTATGAGGTATAAGAATCTAATAATTAAGAAAAAGAGTTCAAAAAGGCAAGTAATGCAGGATATGCGGTCGCATTTCTAACATGCGGACCGTATATCTTACTTGGGCGTCGCATACTTGGGCAAATTTCTGGGCAAAGGTTCATGTCAGAAATGCTGTCTAAAATGCGGACCGCATGTTGAGTTTGTGACCAGAATGCGATCGCATTCTGGACACCTAAAATTTTATTTTTGTCCCGAATTTTGACCCACTATAAAAAGGAACTAGGAACTGTAACATGCAAAACCCCCCTTATTTCGTCAATTACCTCAGAAAAAATCACCAAAACACCCTCAAACCCCAGCAAATCAACCTCCAAATCACCTTGAAAACAACCCCAAAATCCGTGAGAAACATATCCAAATTATAGTCATCAACCTCCCATTTACCAGCCCAGCTTTCCAATTTAAACCCACCAAGAACCAGCTGCAACTCGCCGGAAAATAGCCCCAGTTTAATTTGAAAAACAACCGTAGAATCACTACTTTCAAACCCCAACATCTATTACAACAAACTCCACTCTCTAACACCAATGACCCAGCTCAAATTGCTGCAAATTGTGCCAAGAATTGCAGTTGAGTTAAGGCACCCTACCAAGTTGTAGCTTGTTAGCTCCAATTGAGTTCGCCCAAAGTTCGTGAGCATTCCTAAGAGGTTGGACTCGAAGAATTGTTGGAAGTCTAGGAAGTGATTGCAAAGCAAGGTAAGTGTTTGTTCTAACCTTAGCTTGAAGGATTAGAAATCGTGTCTTGTTTGCGAAATTGCTCCTTGTTGAGAACAACGTATAGGCATGGTGACGAGTGTCTATACGTTGGTGTCACGCATAACCGTGGGTCGTGTATGGATGACCGTTGTGTGACTATTATTTTGAATTGTTGAATACTATCCTTGATTTGGTATGATGTGATGAATGTGGGAGCGGGTGGCACGCCTGCCACGAGGTATTGTGAATTGAGGGCGGGTGGTACACCTACCACAAGGTTTCCTTATTTTAGTTGTTCCTTTGGTTATGGTTCTAGTCTCATTCTATTCGGCATAAAGTTGATGGTTAGCTAGACTACTTGAGTAAGAATTATTAGGAGTCAAAGGGGTCCAGTGTCAAATTTGTGGGTAGTGTTTTAGGAGTTCGTTAGAAGTTTAAAGGGTCTAGTGTCACATTAGTAGAGTCGTGTCTAGAGTTACTGAAATGATAATTGGGTTGGGAGGTTAGTTGTAGGATTTTGACTGTAATTGAGTACTGACATTGATTGAGCTAAATAGGAGTCAAGTTTGGTTTGGTTATAGCTGAAATCCCCCTGGCCAGGATGATTGTTTTTGCTGTTACTTGCTTCCTTTGCTGGGAAGTTGTTATGTTGATTTGTTCCCTTGCCGGGACTTCTTGTGATTGTTGTGATGATGAAAGTGGGAGCGAGTGGCACGCCTGCCACAGGATATTTTGTAAGTGGGAGCGGGTGGCACGCCTGCCACGAGATATTATGAAAGCGGGAGCGGGTGGTACGCTTACCACAGTATATATTGTAAGTGAGAGCGGGTGGCACACCTGCCACGAGATGTGATGTATGTAGGAGCGGGTGGCACACCTGCCACAAGAGGTTACTGTAAGTGGGAACAGGTTGCACGCCTGCAACAAAAGGTTACTGTAAGTGGGAGCAGGTGGCACGCCTGCCACGGGATGTGATGTATGTGGGAGCGGGTGCCACGCCTGCCACAAGAGGTTACTATAAGTGGGAACGGATTGCACGCCTGCAACAAAAGGTTACTGGAGGAAAAATGGTGGATTGTATTACGTTTCATTGTATTAAAGGCTGAATTGCAGTTTTCTTTCTTATTCATTGATGATTCGTTTCGTTTTATTTGTCTGCTATTCCGATGTATGTTTTCCTTTTCCCCGTTTAAATTGTTTATGTATTTTATCTTCTTCTGTTGATACATATATGCTTAAAATTGCACAGGTTTATCTGGAGTCTGGTCCTAGCCTCGTCACTACCTCGCCGGGGTTAGGCCAGGTACTTACCAGCACATGGGGTCGGTTGTGCTTATACTACACTCTGCACTCTTTTGTGCAGATCCCAGTGTCGCAGGCTAGAACAGTAGGAAGCACGACGTGCATTTCGTGTCATTGCTCGTCGGCCTACTTCTATTTGTCTAGATGTAATCCAAGCAGGTTCAAGTGCCGGAAGAGCATATTTACCGAAAGAAATATGATTACCTCGATGAGATATTCCCTTCATTCTTCCTCTATGTTGTTTACCGAATCTGGTTCTTTTGGGGTTATAGTTGATGGTTGTTTCTGAATTCCATCTCTACTTCAGAATCAGACGAGAGAGTTTCTTCTTATCCAGCTCCTCGCGAATAAAAGGATTAAAAAAAAAAAGTAATTTGAATTAAGCTAGAATAGTCAATCTTAAGTTAAGATATATATGTATTTACTGAGTAATGAACGTGGGATTCTTTGAGATTTCATTCAATCTATTAGTATGCTTCCAGCCTTTGATTTTCAGGCGACCCAAGGTAGTTCTGCAGACGTCCGCGGATCTTGGAGTCCCCTGTCCATTTCTTGTATCTGTTTCTTCTATGTAGTCCAGAAACAACATTTTGTTATATTCTTCAGACCCTGTTTGTAGTACTCTTAAATAGTCTGTGAAACTGTGACACCAGATCTTGGGTAGACCGTTGTGGGTAGTTTATCGGCGATAGTTGTGTAAAGTATTAACTTTGTGTTTATTTCGCTTGTTGAATTACTGCTTTTCAGTTGATGCATTTGTGATGTAATGAATTCGTAAATAGAAACGTGGTAATTAGTCCGATTGACTGGCTTGCCTAGATTTCACTAGTAGGCGCCATCATGACGACCGAGGGTGGGAAATCCGGGTCGTGACACATGAACAAGAATAACAAGAGAACCATGAGGCATATCCAAATAAAGAGCAAAATATGATAACACATATGAGTAGGCAGATACTGAATCAAACAACACAGAAGCATCTTTATGACATTCTGAAACCATAAATATAATCATTGCATCTGGGCCACTACATCGGGCTTACCCAAGAAAGCATAAGGACGAGCCCGACCACCACATGTCTGGCCACCACTGACCTGGACCCCTCCTCTAGGGCGACCCCCAACTACATGTCCTTCCCCTTTAGCTGACTAGGCAAGATGGAGGAATTGGTGCAAGAGTCACTAACTGAGAAATCTACGGAGCTGCGCCTTTAGCAAGCCTGGGGCAATGCCTCCTCACATGAACAAACTCTCCACATTCATAACTATCCCTAGTTTACTGAGGCTACTGCACCTGAATCTGCCCCTCATAACTCGAATATACACTAAAGGAATCCTGACAAATGAAGCACAATACAAACTCATTGGAAAGCATTAAAAGATGATGGAACTGTAGTACTGAAAGATGATCGAGCCACTGCTCCACGGGCTATATGTTGTGTAGAACGAGCTTGCCTACCATGATACCCTCTACAAAACTGATTCATACCTCCAGATGAGGTACCACTAGAACTAACAGAACAACGAGGCCTCTTATCCTTCATCATGGCCTCTCACCCATGACTACGAATATGCTCGATCCTCTGAGCTATCTCCATAGCCTAGTGGAAAGGATTCCTAATCTATGACTCTCGATCCATAGCAATCCTGATGCCATAAGTCAACTCTCAATAGATCACCTCAACTTCTCTGCCACGGTGGGGATCAAGAAAGCTGCATGACATGAAAACTCTCTGAATCTCGCCTCATACTCAGTCACAGTCATGTGACCCTGCTGAAGATGCTCAAACTCGCCTCTCAACTCGTCCCTCCTAGTGTGTGGGATGTACCTCTAAGAAAAAAATGTGTGAACTGAGTCCAAGAAAGAGGAGATAAACTTGCTGGCGTGCCCATATTGTAAGTTTTCAACCATATCTTAGCAGCCCCTCTCAACTAAAATATTATGAAACCACTTCATTGGACTCTACAAACCCATATTGCAAATCATTTGATGACAAATATCTAGTACCCTGTGCATCTTCTGAAGCGTCACCATCAAAGTGTGGAGCATGTAACCTCTGAAACCTCTCCATCCTCTTCTGCTCCATAATAGACATATCAACCAGGGGCCTAACTAATATAATAGGTTGTTCGTGGTCAACTGGCAATACTCCCCGCATCTAAAACAGCACCGCTTCCTACTCCGGCTAGTGATAGAGGTCTGAACACCCCCTCTATTATGTGACGTGGTTGGGGCTACTGGGACTACTCTAGCCTGAGTCAATGCATCAATACAACTGACCATCTTAGCCATGGCATTCTGAATACCGGTGCAACAAAAAAACCTCTAGATATTGTGCTGGCATTGGAGCCTCAACATAGTCATCCAAGACTTGATCTGTTAGTGGATCTACTAACACTGCCCTAGTGCGTTCACAGGTTGGGATGGATGCTCTACCGCTAGCTACGACTGTGCGACCCTTTGTGGGAGCCTTGGCCTACCTTGGGCCCTACCCCTCCCATATTCAATCAATTTTACTGCCACTCCGTCACCTGTTTCTTCTCCTGATATGCATCTTCTCACCATTTGTGAGAGAGTAAAAGAGAGAGATTTGGACTTAGACAATAATCAATGCATCGTTAAGGAATCAAGAAAGTGGAAATTTCCTAAATCCTTATAGCCTCTCATAGATAGATATTGACATCTCTATTGATCTAAGAGACTATATTAAACCTGGTCATGACTTGGGAGATCCTTAGAATTGAAAGTTCGTGATACCAATTTGTCACAACCCAAAATCTCACCAAAGGTTGTGATGTCTCCTAACCTGCTTGCTAGGCAATCCAACACTCAACAACTTCAATCGAATCCAATTATTAAGTCATTAACTAGGTTATAGTATAAATAAGAAAGTGGAGTAAGTCTCACTTTAACATCATGAATACATAATCCAAAGACATGATTTAACAAGACTGCAACTATTTCACAAATCAACTAAAAGCCCAGTGTCACATCATCACAAATATCTATCAAGAGTAAATAATATCAATTTAACAGCAACATCTGTCCAAAAAAGAAAATACACAGACTAAGATAGATAAGTAAGGAAGGGGACTCCATGTGTTACATAGTGGATCAAGTAAAGCAGCTCATCATGAAGTCTCTAAACAGGATCCTAAACATCTGGATGGGCACCAATAGTACCTGCCTTAGAAAATCTGCACAAAATGTGCAAAACTGTAGTATGAGTACAAAACCACGGTACTCAGTAAATATCAAGTCTAACCTTGAAGAATTAGTGACGAGGGGTCAACATTGAAACCTACTAACAGTTCTATAAACAAGTGAAAGCATAAATAGAGCAAAATATAAGGCATGATATCAAATAGGTAAAGGCACAAAAAAACTGGATTTTAGGCATACTTTTCAGGCAAAAAGAGGCAAAGCACAATGTCAAATACCTCAATTCTTATCATAATCATGCATAAATCAACGCTTATATAAAAGTAACAATATGAGTCTAATATACGAATGCATGATCATGATTCACTCTCAATAACTCACATCACCAAATCCATATGTTTGACACTGGCCAGATGTCCAAATTAAGCACCAATTTGGGTGCCTTTGCTCACAACACCAAAATAACATGTGTAATTACCTGATTTCGGAATGATGGATCCATATCCAAAAAATGTTTCGGCATGCAAGATAATACAATTATAATGGCAACAATAATCAATAATCAAATAAACAATATCCGCTCACAATATTCTTAATGCTAAAATCCTTAACTTTTCTCAATAGCCAGCTCTCCAACTCATGCGCACGCATATGAGATGAGCGGACATGGCTAATCTCAAGTGAAAGTATAAATAGAGAAAACGATAAGGCATGATATTATAAATAGGTAAAGGCACGGTAAAAACTGGATTTTAGGCATGCTTTTCAGGCAAAGAGAGATAAAGAACAATGTCAGATACCTCAATTCTTACATAATCATGATACCCATAAATCAACGTTTATATAAAAGTAACAATATGAGCCTAGGATAAGAATGCATGCTCATGATCCTCTCTCAATAACTCACACCACCAAATCCATATGCCTGACACTGGCCAGATGTGCAAACTAAGGACCAATTTGGGTGCCTATGCTCACAACACCAAAGTAACATGTGTAATTACTTGAATTCGAAATGATGGATCTATATCCAAACAATGTTTCAGCATGTAAGCCAATACAATTATAATGGCAACAATAATCAATAATCAAATAAACAATATCCACTCACAATATCCTTAATGCCAAAATCCTTAACTTTCCTCAATATCCAGCTCTCCAACTCATGCGCATGCGTATGAGATAGTTGGCTTATCCGCTCATCTCATATCATGTCTAATCATATGAGATGTGCGGATAGTGGGATGCACATGCATTATGAGATAAGCAGATATGGCTAAGCTCCAGCTATGCGCGAGTCCGGGAAAGGGCCGGGCTATACGGGTCTATTGTACGCAACCTTACCTTGCATTTCTACAAGAGGCTATTTTCACGACTTGAACCCGTGACCACCTCATCACATGGCAACAACTTTACCTCCAAATCATAAATCATGTAAGGCTAGAATATGACTATGGTCCAATCAACAGACCATAACCCTAAGCATGGTCTCTAATCACATATAAGCTTCATTACACAATCATAAAATCAACGAAACATGGATAGACAATTTGCAGAGTCCATATAAGGCATATTATAAGCCTAACTCTACTCGACTATGGTCATAACCTACGCATATATGAACGTCACCTTGCATATACATGGCACCCAAATGAAGCAACAAGTAGCAAATAAATCACCTATGAGGAGAATTTCCTCATATAAGGATAGACAAGATACCTAGCCCCATCCATGAACACCTCTGACCTTCCAAAAATGCTTTTCCTTTCAAACCACCTCCAAACGATAATCTAGTCAAAGATTACACAATAAAGCCAAATAATGCAATAGAAATCAACTCCGAAAAATAAAGCTTCAAACTTTAATCAAATCTCAAAAAAGTAAATAAAAGTCAACCTAGGCCCACATGGTCAAAATCAGAGTCGATCTCCTTAACCCATAATCCCACGAGTCCAAATATGTAATTAGATTCCGAATCCAAATCAACTCTCGCATCTCCAAAATACACCCTCTTAAGTTGTAGACAAAAACACCAAATTTATCTTTAAAATTCCATATTTAGGTGTATAAATCCATGGGGAATCAAGATATTTAATCAACTCTAAGCAGAAATTACTTACCCTTAAAGTTGAAGTGAAATTCTCCTAACAAATCACCTCTTCCGGAACTGCAAAACTTAAAACTGGTTAAAAATGAGCTAAACTCGACTTAATACAACTTGCCATGTATCTTCGCATCTGTGGTCACTTAACCACATATGCAACATCGAATTTGCACCCTAAAATCTTGCTTCTATGATTAATCTAGCTCCAAAATCAAATCTCCGCTTCTGAGAGTCATAATCCACATCTGCGATCACAGAGGTGTGACAAGCACCTCGCTTCTGCGACCTCGCTGATGCGCCACATCTTCTGCATCTGTGAGCTTCCAGTTCCAGGTTCTCTTTTCCAGGTATGACAAAAGTGCAACCTCACATCTGCGCACCAAACACTGCAGGTGCCATGCACTAGGCAGTAACAACCAAATAACTCTAATGTGATCCAAAACTTTCCCGGAACATACACAAACCCCTTTTGTCCACGTCCAATCATGCCAACAGGTTCATATACCTAATTCAAATGTATTCAAAGACTCGAAACACCACAAATTACATCAAAACTAAGAATTAAAGATCAAAATTCATTCTTTAACTTTCAAACAACCTAACTCAGCCAAACACGTCCGAATCATAGTTAAATAATCCGGATCATAACCATATCTGCACACAAGTTTATATCAACCGTTAGGACTTATCCAAGGTTGCAACATCACAATTAGAGTCCGATAACATTAAAGTTGACTACTAGTCAAACCTATGAACTCTCTAGTTTTTCAAATTCTCATCTTTCGATAATAGAGTCAAATATTTTTAAGAACATCCAAAACCAAATCTGAACATACTCAAAATTCCAAAATCACCACATAAACCTATTTAAACAACCAAACCACCAATCGAAGGTCGTATACTCAAAAGTCAAATCTTAATCAATTCTTACGACTTAAGCCTCAAAATGGAACTAAGTATTCCAATTCACTTCCAAACCTTCCCGAAACCAAACCAACCATTCCCGCAATGTACAAAACATCAAAAGAATCTATAGAAAGCATCAAATAGGGAAACATGATTCTAATACTCGGATTGACCAACCGGGTCGTTACATTCCTTTTCCTTCCTATAAAGTGGTCGATCATCTTCATCACTCTCCAACTCCTCATCACCGGGGAAGGGAGTTATCGGAGTCACTGGTTCGAAAGCCACTTCCTCTAGCCATAGCAAGGCGAATACTGGGGTGAAGAACCTCAATGAATCTACTCACTCTCTTCTCCTCAATAGGAATCAAAGCAGTCACATGACGGAACAACTTTGTAAAACTCATCTTATACTCAGTACCTTACATCTAACCATGCTATAGATACTCAAAATCCCTCCTCAGTTCCTCTCTCCTGGTGCATGGTACAAGTTGCTTCAAAAAGACCCCGGAGAACAGAGTCCAGGTAAGAGGAGGTGATCCTGCTAGTCGACCCAACTCATAAACCTGCCACCGCCTCTAGGCCGGATCCTGCATCTAGAAGGTAGTGAAGTCAACTGCATTGGACTCAACTAGTCCCAAATTTTATATAATCTCATGACTACGATCCAAGAATCCTTGACCATCCTCAAAACGTGTACCACTTAAGTGAGGAGGACGCAACTTTTTGAACTTATCTAACCTCTTTTGCTCATCAACCGTGGGTCTATCCTCACGCTGCGCGGCAATAGCAAGCTGAAAACCCCCAACTGGTAGCACTGCGGGAGTCTGATAACCATGGGTTACCTGCTCTAGAGTATGAGTAGTTGGAGTCTGCGCAGCACCCCCTACCTGGGAAGTAGTTGATACATCAGGAAATCCCCAACTCTCGAACAAATTGAACATGTGGATCAAAGCATCATGAATAGATGGCGAGACAAATAAAATCTGGGAACTTGAGTTGGTACCTCCGGCTCCACATAATCATGAACCTGCACCTTAACAGGAGCTACTAGTGGCTCCACAACAGCTGCACGAGTAGGGGCTCTAGCTGCGACGCGTGCTCCACCCCAACCTCGGCCTTAGCTTCTCATGGCCCTGGAATGGGGTACCGGCGCCAGTTCAGCTGCACCAAATAATCGTGTCCTCTCCAACTATGAGAATAAAAAAAGCAATGATTCATACTTAGGGATAAGCAAATTCACACGATAGAGGATGAATAAGAGAGAAGTTTCCTAACAGTCCTGTAGCCCCTCGAAGATAATTACAGATGTCTACGCACCGATCCGCAAGACTCTACTAGACATGCTCATGACTCATGATACCTAAGCAACCTAGGGATTTGATACCACCTTGTCATGAGCCAAAAATCCCACTTGAGCCGCGACGACACCTAACACCGCTTGCTAGGCAAGCCATCAATCAATAAGTACAAATAAATTTAAATGATAGTATTAGATAGTCTCAACAATGGAATGATCATAAATAACTAAATTCAGTAGCAATAATAAAACTAAAAACCTTTCTACGACCTGGTGTCACAGAGTACTTGAGCGGTATAGAATTTAAATACAAATTTGATCTCCAAATATAGTACTGTCTAAAAAATAGAATATTGATAGCATGAACTAAGAGAAAAGAGATTTCAAATCATGCGAATGGAAATAGCAGCTATCTGAAAATATCCAAAGGTGGTGTCGATGCCCCCCCCTAACAATCACTTATTTCAACATCACCTTGATCTGTACATGAACTACAGAGTGTAGCATGAGTACAACCGACCCCATGTACTCAATAAGTAACAAGCCTAACCTCAAACTGCAAGCAATGACGAGCTTGACAAGGTCCAATATTAATTTCCAACAATAACGGTATAATAACGGAGAAGGGAAAAGTAGTTCATGTAATATTAAATTCAATCTTTTCACTATAAGAAAGGAAATAAGAATTCTTTTAAAAAATAACAATTAAGGCAAATATTCTTTCGCAGAAATCGCCTAAATGTAGTTTTATCAGTTTAACTGCGGTTCCAAGTTCAACATATCAAATAGAGACATCAAATGCCAATAAGCATGAGGGGAGAAACACAACCCTATATCTACATGACAAGTATACATGCCTGAATCAATAATATCATAGTTAAATCATCAAGTATGTCAAATCTCAGCACATGTATGTCAGGCACAATTGCCCTTCAACCATCACCTAAAAAAAACATTCAACACTGTACCGGTGCCTGACATAAGTCCCTCACCAAGTACATATATGACCCGTGTGCCTGCACCCACATGTTAATACCTGACTCGAGAGGAGCGGGTCCTAGACCAAGCACTGATCGGATCTGTCAATATCAGTTAGTCCAATATAAGGCCTGGCGCATGTATCACCTCATAATTAATACCACTTAGCCCAATATGCGTCCCGGCAAACGCGTCACCACACTATTACTATCAAATTAGTTCTATGGCCCTAGATCGGTTATCAACCGCTCAACTCTCCAATGCTCATATCTTACAATACTCAGCTAAAATCGTGTCGCACATATAGGAGCATCAACAACATGTGAGATAACATATAAAGAGTACATAGAGACATAGATATAATACGTGGATGTAACATAATGAGTGAGAATATGACTACAATTAAGGCAAATAACTTAATATAGCAACAATAGCCCTATAATATCTCAAACAGATAACAACAAAGCCTAAACATGATTTCTAACATGAGTAATAACTCACGTAGTTGTACAAGTAAAGAAAACACCGAAATAAAGGGGCATGATAGCAAAACAAGGCACACAATAGCCTAAAGTGTACTCGGATCATGAATAACCCCGGTGTATCCTTATATGTCCGTAACTTAGCATGCGCGTCATCCCCGAGATATCTCAAATATAATAGTTTATGGGGAAATTACCCTCAAACAAGGTTTAGACAAGTTACTTACCCCAAAGCGCGTGAATAAATACTCAAAAAATCCTTTCCCACACGAATCGAGCTTCAAACGGCTCGAACCTAGTAAAAAATAACTCAATAACATCAAACATGTATATAGAAATATATTCCAAACAATAAAACTCCATTCTTTATCGAATTGCACAAAGTAAACAAAAACTCAACGCAGACCCACTTCTCGGAACCCGACCAAAGTCAAAAATCCCGACTATCCATTCGACTATGAGTCCAATTATACAATTTTTATCCAAATCTGACTCCAAATTAGTGTTCAGATCTCCATTTTTCACTCTCCAAAACTATAACCAAAATCCCCAAATTTCTCTTTTGCATCCCATAATTTATACATAATAATCCACGGGGAAACTAGATATAATGTTAAAATCAAGTAGAAATCATTTACCTTATTGCTTTGTGTGAAAATCCTCTATAAAAATTGCCTCTCTCGAAGTACAGGGCTCAAAATATTAAATAATGGCTCTAAGTCCTGAAATTACACAACTTGTAAGTCTGCCCAATGGTACCTTTCGTGAACATGACCACTAGCTCACGTTCGCAAAGCACAAAACAAAATCTCACTACTTGAATAAATCTTCGTGAATGCGGCTCCTCGCTCGCGAACGCGATGCAAAAGTCCTACGTGATGCGGTCACTCCCATGCAAATGCAATGACTTAGCTCCAGCGTTTTCCCCAGCCTACCATCCTTCTACGCGAATGAGATACCCCGGTCGCGAATGCGAAGGCCAATAATCACAAAACATCACGAATGCGACACACCTTTCACGAACGCGAAGAACAAAAATCCTCTACCCCAAATAAGCCTCCACCATCAGGAGACCTACTCCATGATTGGGAAGCACACCAGACACCAGCAATTATTAGCAATTTAACCAAGCTCCGGGTGGTTCGAAATCACCAGAGCCACTCGAGACTCTGGCCAATCATACCAAAATGTTTATAAACACTAACAGGACCTATCAAAACACTCCAAACACATTTAAAACCATCATATCGAACTGACAATCAAACTAGCAATTGAACTTCTCTTAAGTTCATAAGCTTCTAAGAATCCTACTAAATGTCCGATTTCTATAAAAAAAAATCGAAATGATATCAAATTATGCACCGTAGTTCCAAATAATATAATAAACCTATTCCAAGTCATGGAAAAACAATCCGAGCCTAATAGCCTCAAAGTCAACTCCTGGTCAAACCTATAAAACTTCCAAACCTTCAAATTTTAGTTTTTGACGATTAAAGCCAAATCAACTTAGGAAAACTCCAAATAAAAATCCATACATAAGTCTAAAATTACCATAAGAACCTAATAAAACCATTAAATCACCAATTCGAGATTATTTTCATAATGATCAAACCTTGGTCAACTTTTTTATTAAAGCTTCCAATAGTGGCACTACCTGTTGCAATGCATTTCAAAACCTTCCCAAAATCAAACCAACCATCCCCACAAATCACCTAAAAAATTACACATACATAAATAATCAAATAGTGGAACAGGACTCAAATATACACAACGATCGCTTGTGTGATTATATGGTATGATTGGATGGTGTTCTGAGGGTCTCAGGTGCGATTCAGGGTGTTTTTAAACAATTTTGGTTGAGTTTGTATTTCTGATTTTCTGGTGCATTTAATAATCTTAATGATGAGGAGAGAGCTTCACGATGTCGTAGGGTGTTTTGGCCGCTAGTGGTTTATGCATCACGTTTGCGTTAGAGGGATCACGTTCGCAGAGTGATATGGGAGCTGCTATCACGTTCGCAAAGGGCGGGGGGGAGGTCGGTCGGTAGAAGCTCACCTTCTTGTCTAGAGTCTCGTGTTCATGGATTGCTGACACTGTTTCCGAAGTAGTGTCTGAGACAATATGGATTTTGTGATTCGCGATCGCGTAGAGTACTGCTAGGTAGAGTATGTAAGTTGTCATTTTTGGGATTTTACACACTGTTTCATATTTTGAGCCCTAGACTTTGAGAGACGGAGATATGGAAGAGAAATTTCACTACTACCATGGAGGTGCATGATGTTCACTTGGATTTAACTTTGTATCTTAATTCTCCATAGATTTCTACACCTAAATCATGAAATTTTAAAGTAAAATTTAGGGTTTTTGTCTACAACTTAAGAGGGTATATTTTGGGGATTTAAAGGTCGATTTGGACTCAATTTTTGAATCTAATTATATATTTGGACAAGGCAGGTTATAGGTCATCGGATTTTGGTGTTTGTTTCGGACTTTGGAACATAGGCCCTAGTTGACTTTTGGAAATTTTTTTAAAGAATGAAGCTTTCTGAATTGGGATCGCTTTCTATAGTTATGGTTGACTTTCTTGGATGGTGTTTGGCTTGGATTTTCGTGATTGGAGGGCTAACACGAGATTTTGACGTGATTCGAGGTTGAAGACTAGCCCGAATGAGGTAAATGTCTTGACTAGGCTTGGATATAGGGTGTTTCTCCATTAGATGTGATATTTGTATGTGTTGGGGGTGACGTATAGACAAGGTGATTAGCACATGTGCGTGCATTGTAGTTATTCATGATTCGGGTATATCTTAGGCTATTATATGCCTTATTTTGCTATCATGCTTCTTTGGTATCGTGTTTTCTCCACTTGTATAACTATGTGAGCCATTATTTTTGCAAAAATAATGCCTAGGCTATTTTCTTATCTGTTGAGAAATGATAGGGCTAGTTGCCATATCGAGCTTTTTGCCTTAGTCGTAATCATATTTTTCAGTCATAATATTATATCCACATGTTATATTTCCGTCTCTTGCACTTTTTTATGTTATCTCACATGTTTTTGGTGTCCTTGTGTGTGGAACGAGTTTGAGCTAAGTTGTGTTATGTTGTTATACTAAGTGTGATATTTTGATTATGGTACTATGAGATGTTGGCGTATTCAAACTTGAGGAGGTTGATGATTGATCATGGTCGATAGAGTCATGTTGTTATTGATAGTGAAGTGACACGTGCGCCAGGCACCTTATTGGGCTGAGTGGTTTTGAAAGTGAGGTGACACATGTGCTAGGCCTCATATTAGGCTGACTGATATTGATTATTGACTTAGATCCAATTAACACTTGGGCTAGAATCTGCCCCTCTAGAGTCAGGTGATAACCTATGTTATTTTGGGCCCTATGAGTGCAGACACATGGTATATGCTTGGTGGAGGAACTTATATCAAGCACCCGTACAGTACTGAGTGTGTGTGTGTATGATGATTCAGTGTCATTGTGCCTGGCATAGTGAGAATGCTGAAAGTATGACTGAGGGGTACTTGCTCCGGACAATTTGAATATGCTAAGATTTGTATATACATGAAAATTTAACTGTATAATTCTTGATTTGACATGTATATTCGTCATGCAGACATAAAGTTATATTTTCTTCATGCTATTTGGTGTTTGGTGTCTCTACTTGATGTTTAGAGCTTAAAATTACAGTTTACATTGATAAATCTCTATCTAAGTGATTTCTGTGGAAAAAGCTGATGGCTTGACTGATATTCTTGATAATCATGCCTATTTCTCTTCTTGTTGTGTTACAGCTGACCCCATTATTATTTTAGTTGTTTTCCCCCTATATGCTATGATTCTACTGTTGTTGCTGCTACTGGTTGTGGAAATAAGCATCAGACCTTGCCAAGCTCATCACTACTTTCAGCCGAGGTTAGACTTGCTACTTATTGATACATGGGATCGGTTGTACTCATACTACACTCTGAACTTCATATGCAGATTCAGGCGTTGCTAATCATGGTAGTTGCCCGTGGGCCGGATCCGGGATAGTTAGAAATTTTGAGGTAGCACGGTTGTTTCGTTCGCATGACTTGAAGTCCCTTTCCTTATTTCATGTTATCACTATTTAGTTTTTCGAACATTATTGTATTTACTTAGAGCTCATGTACTTGGTAATACCATATTTTGTGTTGGTTTAAGTTGTAATGACATTATGACTTTATTTATTTATAATATTCTGCTATTTGAGACTATTCCTTATCATTGTTGAAGTTCATTTTCGCACACTTGTTGTTCTCTTTCCTAGCAAGCAGTGATAGGTGCCATCACGACTTCAATAGAATTTTTGGTCGTGAGAATTTGGAATCAGAGCACTAGATTAATGTAGATCTCATGAGTCATCAACAAGCCTAGTAGAGTCTTGCGGATAGGTACGAAGTCGTCTGTACTTATCTTTGAGAGGCTATAGGATTTTATGAACTTTCCCTTTCTTGATTCCTTATCATGCAAATTTATCTTGGACTGCCCCTTCTATGCAATCGCAAAGCATAAATGTGACCTGCCAAATAGTCCTTCTACATGAATGCGACGCCTCAATTGCGAACGTGATGACCAAGCTACCAACACTATGCGAACGCGGACACTTCTACCAGAATGTGATGAACAAAGATCCAACGCCCAAACTATTTCTCAATGCGAACACGATAATAACTTCGCGATCGCAAAGAACATCAGAAGCATCAACATAACAACAATGCAAACATCATCCAAAAGCATCACCATGATTGGTTCTTCGCGACCATGAAGTAGGTCCCGCGATCGCGAAGGGGATCACTGGGCAGACTTATTAAATATTTTATTTCAAGGGTTTTAGTCATTTGATCACATTTTGAGATTGGGAGCTCGGATTTGGGCCATTTTGGAGGGATTTTCACGATTTGGATTGGGGTAAGTATTTTAGACTCGGATTTGATTATTATTCATAATTCCAATCTTGTTTTCAGTATTAAATGGGTAAATCTAAGTGAAGAAATTAGGAAATTTGGTAAAAACGTTTTTAAATGAAATTTGAGGATTTGGACCCCGATTTGGGGTAAAAATTGGATAAAGCTTGTATGGATGGACTTGTATTCAAATGTGTGTTCGGAATTTGTGACTCTTGTCATGTTCCAAGAGCCTGGGTTGACTTTTTGGGTTGAATTTTTTATTTTTGTTCAAGATCGAAGCTTTATTAATTGGTGTTGTTTTATTTGGCTTTTATTGATGATATTAAGTTATTTTGGCTAGATTCAAGCTGTCTAGAGCTTGATTCATGTGGGAAGGGATTTTTAGAGTATTGATTTGGCTTGTTTGAGAGAAGTATCTTGCCGAACCTTGTGTGGGAAAATCCCCATTAGGATTTATCCTTGATTGCTTATCCGTGCTATATGAAAAGCAACGTGTACATGAGGCGACGAGTGTATACACGGGTGCTATTTATGGTTTATGATCGGCTTGGACCGTAGGCTATTAATATGAATTAATTTGATAAGTAACTTATATAAAACATGCTCACACAACTTTGGTGTTACTTAATCATGAACGCTACATTTGACTTAGCCATAGTCATGCTTTATTTGTTGAGCACCCCTCAACACCTTCATGTTATTGTCATGTCCTTGTGCACTTCGTTGAATGTTGTGAGCTTATATCTTGATGAAATTTTGGTATTATTATTTTGTAATATTTTGGCATATGTGGACATGTTATGTGGATTTATTGATATTGTGCGGAGTACAAGGGTGGAATTTCAGTTTTGTTGATTTTGTGGAGTGATATGGGTGGCTATTGTGATATTGTCTTAGTGAAGCGATACAAGTGGCTATCAAGACATTATCTCGATAGAGCGACATGGGTCGCTATTGTGATATTTTCTGTGCGGAGCGATACGAGTGGCTATTCTAATATTATTAGGGCAGAGTGATACGGGTGGTTATTGTGATATTGTCAGGGCGGAGTGATACAAGTGGCTATTGTTGTTGTGATAAAAATGTGGGCACGAGGTGCTGTTTGTGTGAGTCCCTCTATGACGACTGGTTGTTGAAAGTGAGCCTTTACTTGTGCTGAACTATTATCACTTGTTCTAATGAGGTTATTACTATTGTATGTCTACTATGCTTTTGTTGTTAGTCTTTGATTTATTGTACATGTTATTTTGACTAGTGACTATCACATGACTTGAACCTCGTCACTAATCCACCGAGGTTAGTCTTAATACTTACTTGGCATCAACCATGGTGTACCCATACTACACTTTTGCATATTTTTGTGCAAATCTAGGTGTTAGAGGTAGCGGGTTTAGGTCGTGAGAGCTTCGTCAGTCGTGAGGATTTGAGGTAGCTGCATTGACCATCGCAGTCTGTTGAAGTCTTTTCCTTATATTTATATTGTCAATTCGCTATCCGAATAGTATTTTATTTTAGATATTTCTATGTATTAAGTTAGAGCTAACGACTCTGTACTAATTAGTTATGGGGATATGTTTTTGGTTATCGCAGGTTTGGCTTGTATTACCTTTATTTCCACTATTATGGTAAACTCTGTTTCATTATACCATGTCTTTATTGATTTAACTATTGTAAATGATTGGCTTACCTAGTTTTAGAAGCTAGGTGCCATTACGACCCATATGGTGAGATTTGGATCACGACAAGTTTGTATCAGAGCTGTCACGACCCAAAATCCAACTAGTCGTGATGGCACCTAGCTCAACCTGCTAGGTAAGCCAATTTGCAACAATCCAATTCAAATGAGATTTACTGAGAGAAATAATGATGATATACTAAGCTTTTGTACAAAGAATTCCCAAGGATTGGATTAAAAATCATAAGCTTCTAAGATTTAAAGTCTATAAAGCTAGTATGAAATAAATACATCATCTGTCCGAAATATACATAGACATATTTTCCTAAGTCTAAAGCTACCATGAACAAGAGGCAGTTATAATCGGAACACAGCTATGTCGTCAATGCTAGCTCCGGCCATACACAGCAAGAGCAACATCCAAAATCTGCACGCAAAGTGCAAAAGTGTAGTATGAGTACAACCGACCCCATGTACTCAAGAAGTAACAAATTTAACCTTAGGTTGAAAGCAGTGACGAGCTTGGACAAAGGATCAGAGTCCAACAGCAACGGCCAACAACAACTCATAACAATATAATAAAAATAGTACAAGAACAACTCAAAGATATGATGCTCAGCTCGTCCACAGTTACGAAAAAATAGGTATGCTTCTCACGTATAATAGTAAAACTCAAATCTTTCACCGAATTCACCAAAATGTGAGTATATCAGAAAACTATGATTTTTCCCAAAAACTTTCAACAGCAGATAAAATATTTCAACTCAGATTCATGAGGAAAGTACATCTCTATGCCTGAAAGGATAAAGCAAATAATTATGCTGGAAACTCTGTGTGATGCGAATCGTGGCATGAAATACAGCTCACCATTGAGTCCCCTCAGCAGCTGCGCCTACAAGCCTAAATGACCACCAAATGAACCTATTAAATCCTACATATTTAGTGTAGAAGTGCAGCATGAGTACATAAATCAACGCGTATGTCACGACCCGGATTTCCCACCCTCGGGAGTCGTGATGGCGCCTACTAGTGAAAGCTAGGCAAGCCAATCAACTGAATTATTTACCACGTTCTCATTCGAAATCAATTCAACTAAAACCAACCATAAATAAACAACACAATTTAACGAGCGAAATGCATGGAATATTTCAAATAAAATCTCTTTTACAAACTACCCAAGATCTGGTGTCACAGTTTCACAGACTATCTAAGAGTACTACAAACAAGGTTCTGAAAGAAGTAACAAAATACTGTCTCCGAACTACGTGGAAAAAACAGGTAAAGAAAAGGGGACAGGGGACGCCAAGATCTGCGAACGTATGCGGTACTACCTTGGGTCGCCTGATAATCACAAAGCTGGAAGCTTTCTACTGTCCGAAGCCTGCGGCACTGGGATCTGTACAAAAGAGTGCAGAGTGTAGTATCAGCACAACCGACCCCATGTGCTGGTAAGTGCCTGGCCTAACCCCGGCGAGGTAGTGACGAGGCTAGGACCAGACTCCAGATAAACCTGTTTAGTTAAAAACATATATGTATCTACAGCAGAAACTAGAAACATGAACAATTTAAACAGGTAAAAGAAGACATGCATTGCAATAACAGACAAATAAAGCGAAGCGAATCATCAACGATTAAGAAGGAAAACTGCAATATAGTTTTTAACACAATGAGATGAAATACAAGCCACCTTCACCTCCCGTAACCTCTTGTTGCAGGCGTGCAACCCGTTCCCACTTACAGTAACCTCTTGTGGAAGGCGTACCACCCGCTCCCACATACATCACATCCCGTGGCAGGCGTGCCACCCACTCCCACTTACAATATCCTGTGGTAGGCGTACCACCCGCTCCCACTTTCATAATATCTCGTGGCAGGCGTGCCGCCCGCTCCCACTTTCATAATATCTCGTGGCAGGCGTGCTACCCGCTCCCACTTAGAATGTATCCTGTGGCAGGCATGCCACCCACTCCCACTTACAACACCACAACAATCACAGGAAGTCCCGACAAGGGAACAAGGTAACATAACAACTTTCCAATTAGGGAATAAACAACATCAAACAATCATCCTGGCCAGGGGGAAATCAGCTATAACCAAACCATATTCGACTCCTATTTAGCTCAATCAATGTTAGTGCTTAGCTACAGCCGAAGTTCTACAATTAATCTCCTGACCCAATTATCATTTCATTAAACCTAGACACGACGCTACTATTGTGACACCGGATCCCTTAAACTCCTAATGAACTCTTAAGACACTACCCATGACTTAGACACTGAACCCCTTTTCAGTTCTTTTGGGCTATTCTTGATGATTTTTCAGCTGGGTTTTGGTGGGTTTAAATAGGAAGGGTTGGGTTGATAATTTGGAGTTGATAGCTATGTCATGAAGGTGTTTTGATGGAATTTGGGGCTATTTCAAGGTGATTTGGAGGTCGATTTGTTGGGGTTTGAGGGTGTTTTGGAGAGGTCTTCTGAGATGGTGTCGAAAATGGGTGAGTTTTTGCGTGTTAGGGTTGTTGGTTTCTATTTATAGTGGGTTAAAAATCGGAATGAAATTAAGTGGTCAGATGCCAGAATGCGATCGAATTTTGGTCGCAGAATACATATGCGGTCCGCATTTGGGCCGCATTTCTGACACAAGGTTTGACCCAAAGCTCTGTCTCACTCTGCGATCCTACCGTCAAATCTGCGGTTCGCATTCCTGAAATGCGATCGCATTTCTCGTCGCATTTTCGACGAACGGTTGCCCAGTTTTTCTGTTTCACTATGCGACGCCTGTGCGAGATATGCGGTTTGCATATCTGAAATACGATCCGCATTCTCGTCGCATTTTCGACAAGAAGTTTGCCTAGTTCTCTGCTTCACTATGCGACGAAGGATGCCAACTATGCGACTCGCATTTGTACATATGCGATCGCATAGTGGACTTTGCGACACCTTTTGCCCTTTTTCTCTTATCTTTTGAATTCTTTTCCCTACCCTTGGGTTCTTATACCTCATTTACTGCAAAAGAAAAATAATAAGATTGCATAATCACGAGGAAGGATTTGCACATTAAACAAGCCAAATCTATATGATTTACTACCACGTGTTTCTACGACACATCAGGTCGTTACAGCGTACCCAGTAAGATCGAGCAAGTCTTGCAACTGCTCTTTCAATTCCTGTAACTCTGGCGGGGCCATGCGGTATGGTAGAATAGAAATGGGTTGAGTGCCCGGAGCCAAATCAAATCAGAAGTCAATATCCCTGTCGAGAGGCATTCCCGGCAGGTCGGAGGGGAAGACCTCGGGAAACTCACGGACCACAGGCACAGACTCAATAGAGTGGACCTCAGCACTGGAATCACGAACATGAGCCAGATAAGCCAAACACCCTTCCTCGACCATGCGTCGAGCCTTCACATAAGAGATAAGGTTACCGGTGGAATGACCAGGAGTCCCTTTCCACTCTAAACGGGGCATACTCGGTAAAGCTAAGGTCACAGTCTTTGCATGACAGTCCAGGATGGCGTGGTAAGGTGATAACCAGTCCATTCCCAGTATGATATCAAAATCAACCATGTCTAGAAGCAATAAGTCTACCCGGGTCTCAAGACCCTCAATAACTACAACACAGGAACGATGGACTCGATCTACCATAATGAAATCACTCACCGGGGTGGACACATGTACAAGAGCACTCAATGAATCACTAGGCACGACCAGATACGGTGCAAAGTAAGATGAGACATATGAGTAAGTAGACCCTGGGTCAAATAATACTGAAGCTTCTTTATCACAAACCAAGATTATACTTGTGATTACAGCATCTGAAGCTTCAGCCTCGGGCCAGGCTGGAAAAGCATAACATCGGGGCTGAGCTCCACCACCCTGAGCCACATCTCTAGGACGGCCTGCTGCTGGCTGACTCCCACCTCTGCCGGCCTGAGTTCCACCTCTAGTACCTCTACCTCCAGTTCTAGCACCTCTACCTCCACCTCCAGCTAGTTGGGCGGGCTGCGTAACATTAGGTGCCTGAGTCATAGCGCGAGAATCCTGGTGTGGAGAGTTACTTAAGGCACGACGGCAATACCTAGCAATGTGCCTTGTGTCACCACAAATAAGACAAGCCCTCGACTATCGACCCTGGAAACTCTGAAGCGGTGATGCACTGATGGATTGCTGATCAAGGTACTGCATCTGAGTACCGCGGTGACCTGAAGCACCGTGAGAAACCTGGAGAGCTGACTGGAAAGGCCGAGGGGGATGGCCTCTACCATAAGAATCTCTGTTTCCAGATGAAGCACCAATGAATTTGCCAAAATGACGGGGTCTCTTATCCGACCCATGACCACTACCATGTGACAGAACCATCTCGACTCTACGGGCCATATTGACCGCCTCCTGGAAGGTAATCTCACTACCGGTCTCCCTAGCCATCTGAAGACGGATTGGCTGGATAAGACCGTCAATAAATCTCCTCACTCTCTCCCTTTCTGTAGGAAGTAGGATGAGAGCGTGTCGAGCCAAGTCGATGAACCTGGACTCATACTGGGTAACTGTCATGGAACCCTGTTGAAGGCGCTCAAACTGCCTCCGATAAGCCTCTCTCTGAGTGACGGGGAGAAACTTTTCCAGAAACAGCTCTGTAAACTGTTCCCAAGTTAAAGATGGTAGACCGGCTGGTCTAGTCAAGCAATAGTCCCTCCACCAAGTCTTGGCGGGTCCAGAGAGGCGAAATGCCGCGAAGTCTACCCCGTTGGTCTCAGCAACACCCATATTCCTGAGGACCTCGTGGCAACTATACAAGAAGTCCTGGGGATCCTCCGGTGGAGTACCGCTGAAAGTGGTAGTGAATAGTTTGGTGAACCTATCCAGCCTCCACAAGGCATCGGCGGACATAGCAGCTCCATTGCCGGGTTGAGCTACTGCTCCCGGCTGAATCGTCACAGCTGGCTGAACCACCGGAACCTGAGCCTGGGGAGCTACCTGCTTCGGAGTAAGAGTAGTAGGGGTCTGAGTCCTTGCTCCAGCTTGAGGAGTGGTTGGGGCTGCAGGGAGTAAGCCTGCTCGAGTAACATTCTCCATAAGGCCCACCAACCGGACTAGAGCGTCCTGAAGAACTGGGGTAGCAATAAACCCCTCTAGGACCTGAGCTGGGTCCACCGGAGCTGCTGGGGCTGGAACCTCTTCTTCAAGATCAATCTGAGGTTCTGCTATTGGTGCCGCTGCAGGAGGCTGAGTCCTGCCCCTGCCTCGATCCCTAGCACGACCTCAGCCTCGCCCTCTGCCCCGTGTAGGAGCTGTTGCTGGGGGCTCGGGCTGCTGAGCGGTAGAAGAGGAAGCGCGTGTTCTCGCCATCTGCGAGGAACAGAATAGTAGTTCGATTAACATTAAGAAACAAAACCGCACGATAAGAAACAACAAATGTGAAGTTTTTCCTAACTCTATAGCCTCTAGGGGATAAATACAGACGTCTCCGTACCGATCCCTCAGACTCTACCGAGGTTGTTTGTGAACTGTGGAGACCTATGTAAACCTAGAGCTCTGATACCAACCTGTCACGACCCGGATTTTCCACCCTCGGGAGTCGTGATGGCGCCTACTAGTGAAAGCTAGGCAAGCTACTCAACCGGATTATTTACCACTCTTCTATATACTAATTTATTGCAGCACAAAAACATCAACTAAAGAACAGTAATTCAACAAGCAAAATGGATGCAAATTTCATACTCTACAAAATTATCGTCGATAAAATATCCTCAACAGACTACCCAAGATTTGGTGTCACAGTTTCACAGACTGTTTAAGAGTACTACAAATAAGGGTCTAAAGAAATAATAAAATACTGTTTCAGGACTACATAGAAGAAACAGGTAAAAGAAATGGACAGGTGACACCAAGATCTGCTGACATCTGCAGAACTACCTTGGGTCGCCTGAAAATCAAAGGCCGGAAGCTTCCTACTGTTTGAAGCCTGCGGTACTGGGATCTGCACAAAAGAGTGCAAAGTGTAGTATCAGCACAACCGACCCCATGTGCTGGTAACTGCCTGGCCTAACCCCAGCGAGGTAGTGACGAGCCCAGACTCCAGATAGACCTGTGCAGTCATAAACATATACGCATCTATAGCGGAAGATAGAAATACATAAGCAATTTAAACTGGGGAAGGGGGAGAACATACATCGGGAAAGCAAATAAATAAAACAAAACGAATCATCAATGAATAAGAAAGAAAACTGCAATTTAACCTTTAACACAAATAAAATGAAATACAAGCCACCTTCACCTCCGGTATCCTCTTGTTGCAGGCATGCAACCCGTTCCCACTTACAGTAAGCTCTTGTGGCAGGCGTGCCACCCGCTCCCACTTACATCACATCTTGTGATAGGTGTACCACCCGCTCCCACTTACATTATATCCTGTGGTAGGCGTGCCACCCGCTCCCACTTACATTATATCCTGTGGCAGGCGTGCCACCCGCTCCCACTTACATCATCACAACAATCACAAGAAGTCCCGGCAAAGGAACAAAGCAACATAATAACTTCCCAGCGGGGGAACAAAGAACATCAAAACAATCATCCCGGCAAGGGAGAGTCAGCTGTAACCAAACCAAACTCGACTCCTATTGAGCTCAATCAATGTCAGTACTCAATTACAGTCAAAGTTCTACAATTAACCTCCCAACCC
>MCJB01003555.1:0-12309 GCA_002018475.1 Nicotiana obtusifolia | reverse complement strand
GGGGCTTCACGCCAGTTATGTAAACCCTTCAGGGGTATTTAAAATGCTTTGAATCATTATTTGAACTTGGTTTTAGAAAACTAAATGATGTTTTCAAATGATTGTTATATATGGATCGGGTGGCACGCCGCCACGAGATATGATATAGCGCTTGGGCCGCTAAAGCCCCTTCCGGAAGTCTGAACCACCCACAGTGAGCGCAGGATACCCATCATGATGACCCAGTTGGTAACAATGACAACTGTAGGGTCACGGTTGGTAACAATGACAACCGATAATGAAAGATAATACAGTTGGTAACAATGACAACTGTAGGTTACAGTTGGTAACAATGACAACTGATAACCGGAGATGGGTTGATAATACAGTTGGTAACAATGACAACTGTAGGATTACGGTTGGTAACAATGACAACCGGTAACTAATGATAATATAGTTGGTAACAATGACAACTGGTACCGGATTTTGAAAAGGTTTTACTGTTGTAAATGATGTTAAGCCCGAGGGGCATGTATTTGAAAGGAATTTCTACCTGACTTTACACATGGTTACCATTTTAATGATGTTTTATTGTGCATTATGTGATTTCTTACCTTCAGTCTTTATTTACATTTATTACTCACTGAGTTGGAAGTACTCACTTTACTCCCTGCACCATGTGTGCAGATTCAGGCGTTAGCGGTCCCGCTCCGAGATACTGACTACTACTGCTGATTCGGAGCTTCGAAGATTACGAGGTAGCTGTTTGCGTCCGCAGCCCCGTAACTCTTTTATTTTGTTGACTTTACTTCTTTCAAACAATTGTTCTTAAGATATTGTAATAGTTATATTATCTTTAAGCCTTCTTTAGTGGCTCATGATTTTGTGACACCCCGATCTGAGGGCTGTAGTCGGGATGGTACTATATATATATATTCCGAACTACCTTGTTATTTATTTATTCTTGTTTTAAATTACATGGTTTAACTGTTTAAGAGCACAACATAACCAAACCGAACGGAACAGGAGTGCTCTCCGCGGTAGTGCTGGAGGTTGGGATTTTGGGTCGTGACACTATTATTGCAAAATTATGTAAATAGCTTAAAAATACCAATATAAATATATGAAATGAAGTAAAAATTATGAAATATTTGTGTGGATGCAAATAATAGATTTGAGACTTCAAGATTACCCGCTCGACGTCTGTAGGCGTCAGAGTCACCTTCTATTTTTAGGCATTCTACTCTTTATTTCTTGTTTCAAAACATTATTATATTACGAGACCATTAGTACTTCTTGTAGAGCTTATGACTCTGTTCCACCAGGTTTTGGGAAAATATTGACTATTGTATAGTTCAGTTTTATTATAATAGTTAATGGTTTAATTTGAGATTTTAGTACTATTTTTACTATTTCTCTATGCATGTTAGGTTTACCTAGTCTTATAGAATAGGTTCCATCACGACATCCTAAGGTGGAAATTGGGGTCATGAAAAGTTGGTATTATATCTCTAGGTTCATAGGTGTTACGACTCATAAGCAGGTTTGGTAGAGTCATGTGGATCGGGGAGACGTTTGTACTTATCTTTGAGAGGCTACGGGGATATTAGGAACATTACACTTCTTTGATTCCTTATTGTGCAAATTAGTTGACTTTGAAATCTAAATCTTTGACTTTCTACTCTCTCACAGATGGTGAGGACACACACTGCTAGATTCGGCGATCAAACACCTGCTCCCCTTGCTAGAGCCGCAAGAGGCCGAGGCTGGGATAGAGGGTGAAGAGGGGCACATGGTAGAAATAGAGCACTTGCCCGATGAGGGACTGAGGAGCCACCAGTAGCTTCAATTGGAGGATAAGCACCTGAGGCGCATGTTCACCCGTGCACTTCAGGAGAACCTAACACGGTTTTGAGCATGTACGGCACTCTAGATCAGGCGGGGTTGATTCCACTTGCACCAGCCACATCTCAGGCTGGGGGAGGAGCTCAGACTCCCGTGGCTCGTACACCACATCACTGGGTCCATGTTGATCAGGTCTTGGAGGTTATGTAAGTGCAACCTGTTGTTCGTTCTGCCCGAGGTTAGAGTAGTGGCATCTGAGGAGAATCAACTTACACTTAAGAGGTTCAAGAAGTATCATCCACCTACTTACAATGGCCTAGCTACAGAGGATGTACAAGGCTTTCTAGAGAAATGTCATTGTATTATCCGCAATGTAGGTATTGTTGAGATGAGTGGAGTTGCTTTCATTACATTCCAGTTGTCAGGAGTAACGTATTAGTGGTGGCGTGCTTACAAGGAGGAACCCAGCCAATGCAGCTTCACTCACATGGACTCAATTTTTAGAGATGTAAAGTTTGTTTCCAAAACTCTCTGGGATGCATGGCACGCAGAGTTTGAGCAGCTATGCTAGGGTACTATGATAGTGTCAGAGTATTCCATTAGATATAGTGAGTTGTCCAAACATGCACCTACCTTGGTTTCTACAGTCAAAGAGCGAATATGTCGACTCATTAAGGGGCTCAACTATGGCATGAAATTCAGCATGACTTGAGAGGTGGAGACAGATACTCCGTACCAACTGGTGGTAGAGATCGCATGGAGATTGGAGGGTATGCAAGGCCATGAGAGAGAGAATATATCACGATCCAAAATTCAACTAGTCGTGATGGCACCTAACCCAACCCGCTAGGTAAGCCAATTAACAACTATCCAATTTAATGAGATTTATCAAGAGAAGAAATGATAATAACTGCTTTTGTGCAAAGAATTCCCAAGGATTGGTAGTAAAAATCATGAGCTTCTAAGATTTTGATTTCTTTACAAAACTGAATTGAAATAAATATATCATCTGTTTGAAATAGACATGAACATATTAAAATTCTAAAGCTACCAAAGACAAGAGACAGTTGTAACCGGAACGCAGGTACATCTTTCGATCCAGCTCCCGCCATACGCAGCAACATCAGCATCCAACATCTGCATGCATGGTGCGAAAGTGTAGTATGAGTACAACTGACCCCATGTACCCAATAAGTACCAAACCTAATCTTAGGTTGAAAGTAGTGACAAGCTGGGACAAGGATCCGAGTCTAACTCCAATAGCAAGTCACAGTTCGTAACAATATAATAAGAATGATACAAGAAAAAAAACTCTGGGATAAGATGCTCAATTCGTTTACAATTACGGAAAATAGGCACGCTTTTCGAGTATAATAGTAAGTCCCAAACCTTCTAACAAAAATACCAAAAACATAAGAGTAAGTTCAAAAATTGTTATTTTTCCAAAATCCTCTCAACATTAAATAAGATGTTTCATTTTTCAGATAGCATGAGGAAAGTACATCTCTAGGCCTACATGTCACAGCCCAACCAAAACATAAATAAAACCTCACGCTCGGTACTGTATATGGTCAATCCAGCTCAGGGAAGGTGTAGACTAGATGGTGTTGGTTCTAGATTATTATCTTACAGGTATTTCATACTTATATTCTTAATTAGTTGCTTTTAGCATACCAAAATTGAATAAGTGATTAAATAGTTTTGGCTTGCCTAGAAAGCGAATGTTATGCGCAATCACGACCCAGTGGTTGTTATTTTGGATCATAACAGTTTTCCATCTTTATCTCAAAAAATTCATCTTGGTCTTCTTTAATGATATTCTCATCTATAGCCCTAATGGGATTGATCAACTGGTACATTTGGAAGAATCTTTTAAGGTACTAAGGGAAAATGTTCTACTTGTAAAGAAGAACAAGTTTGCATTTGAAGTGACACAAATAGATTATCTGGGATCCGGACACGTGATTTCTGAATGGGATTGTTATAGATTGGCAGAAGGTTTCATCAGTTATTGACTGGCCTCAACCAACTACTGTGAAGGCACTCGGGGGGGTTTGACAAGGTATAATGGAAGGTTTATTAAAGGCTATGGGGTCATTGCTAGACCGCTAAGAAAGGAGTTTTTGCCTGTCAAAGGAAGCTATGAAAGCCTTTGAGGATCTGAAGTTAGATATTACTATAGCTCCTGTATTGGCTTTACCATATTACTCCAAAGATTTCATTGTGGAGACTGATGCATTTGGGGGAGGTATTGGTGCAGTCTTTGCTCATGGAGGTAGACCCATAGCTTAGTAAAGGGATATCTAGGAAGAACAAAGCTGTGTCAGTATATGAAAGGGAGTTATTGGATCTAGTAACTGCAAATCAAATGGAGGCAATATATCCTAGGCAGACACTTTATGATCAATGTTGACCATCGCAACGTCAAATTCTTGCTTGAACAGAGGAACACAACCCTTAGTAGAAATAGTTAGTTAAGTTACTGGGCTATGACTATGATATCTCATAAAAGAAGGGCAATGAGCACATATTAGTTGATGCCTTATCCAAGAAGGAAGGACCAGCTCAATTTTTCAGTAATTCGGGGGTACAAGCTAATTTGATAGATCAAGTCAAGTAGACTTGGGCACAAGATCATATTATGCAGAAACTACTGAAGTGAATCCAGTCAGCTGCAGGCCACAAACCTTACTACAAATTTCAGGGTGGGATTCTAAGAAAGAAAGGTAAGATAATGGTAAGTGATGCAACGGATAGACAGAAGCTATTGACCTTTAATCATGAAAGTTCAATAGGTGGCCATTCTGGTATCACTACCACACTGAAGAAACTCAAGCAAGACTGTTATTGAAAGAGGATGAAACAAGATATTTATGCCTTTGTCAAGGAGTGTGATACTTGCCAAAGGTGTAAGGGTGAGCATGTTGCTACTCCTGGTTTACTATAGCCCCTGCCTATTCTTGATAAGGGATGGCAAGACATCTCTATGGACTTCATAGAAGGACTTCCCAAGGCTGCAGGGATGGAAGTCATATTTGTGGTAGTAGACAGATTGAGTAAGTCAGCCAATTTTATGGCATTGAAGCACCAATATTCTGCAAGGAAAGTTGCTCAGACCTTCATGGACAATGTATTCAAATTACATGGTGTGCCAAAGACCATAGTTTCTGATAGGGATGTGGTCTTCACTAGCAGGTTTTGGAAGGAGTCATTTTCCATTTTAGGAGTCGTAGTTATTTTTAGATGAAGTAAACTGTTAAATGTTAGTTAGCTGAGTTGTGCCAAATTCTATTACACAGTTAGTTGGAGTCAATGAAGGGCACATGGGGGAATCTTTGTATAACCGATTTCACTTCTACTCTTCTCAGTCTGTATTCGAGTATATAGGATGTGATAAAAGTCAATTATCATTACGTTTTTGGAGATCAATAAATAAATTCAATTCTTTCCTCTTAGTCTCTCTCTCTTTGTTGGATTTGTTCAGGAGCAGATTAATACTTGCTTCTTAGAATACTCTTCACTTCTCTTTTTTAATTGAGATTATATCAGTCTATCATAATTTATTTCTTCTTCTTTCGAATCAAGATATGATTTAAGTATTTTTTTCAGAATGGTAATTAAATATATTGTAAATATTATTAGTTGAAGAGGTTTAATTATTCAGTTTATTTGTTATTGTACTTATGTTTAGTAACCCTCGGAAAATTTAATGTCTACTATATTTCTGAATTTCTGCTAATTAATCAGTTTCTGTCAACGTTAATAGATATAGATGTTAATAGATTGATCTATTATCCGTAAACCATATTATATTTGTATGCAAGTTTTTCCCCTTTAATTATTAGTTATTTAAGACTTAAAATTTATCATATCGATTAATTTGTATTTGTATTGATTAGGTCCACTAAAAAGAGCAAAGCACTCTCAAGCAAGAAGTTCTCTTCCATACTAAATTTGGCAACACTAGTTAATGGTGTCGTGGTTATGCCGATTGTATTCCCACAGTGAACTCATTATCACTCCAATGAACTCAGATATGACAGACTGATATAATTCATTTTTTTCACTACAAAAAAAAAAAAAAAAAAAAAAAAAAGCTTATTAGGGACAGAAAATTAAGGACGACTACAAAATCTGGTTCTAAGATGTCTATAAATAGGGACAAGATTATTTTTGGCCCCTAATTCTCACTTAATTGGTGAAGAGACTAAGGCTTCATTTGTTTGCACTTAATGGAGGTGTGAATCTTAATAATTTAATGATAGGTTAGGAACCCGTATTTTGGCTATATTTAGCACTCTAACTGCTGCACTTTAGTCATGTTTGAGCCAAAAAGTTAGTAATTCATACTTATTACGTGTGTTATGCTATGTAGGATATGACTTCGAGTGAAGAAGCAATTTTGGAGCTAAAATGGATGATTTGGAGCTTTGAAGTTTGAGTAGAAGCCTAAGAATTAAGTCAGAATTGTGTTCGGGGTTCGAGGACCAAGTCTGGATGTTAAAAATTGAGAAACAAACATACTTTGGAAAATATACACTACCATGCCGGGGGGTGCGGGGCATGGGGTGCTGTGTAAATTTCCTACAGAGTAGAAAAAATAGGCGCCTGAACTCTCCCATTAATGAGGCGCATAGTGCGCTGCACGAGGCACCATGATAGTGTAACTTTTCTTCTAACATTTTCCACTTCAACTTGGAAAGGGTAGGTTCACTCATACCTCTGCTTTTACATGGTATAAATACACCAAAAATATATTTTTGAAGGGATTTTTGACCTAGGGAATATTTGGAGTGCATTGGAGACTTTAAGGCACAAGGATTCATCATTCTTTTCTCAAATCAACACCCGAGTTTGAATTGAATTATGTTTTCTTATTCTTACACTCTTGATGATTTTCTCCATGATTATAGAGTAGTTTACTTTAGAGTTTGGCAGATATGGTATTTTGGTTGATATTTGTGGATTTTAACTCTAGTTATTTTGCATGAATTTGTTTATGGAACTTTTAACTGATTGCAATTTTGTTCACCGAATTATTTAATCGAAAGAGGAATATAATGGGTGATTATGTTTGCAGTATTTTGTTTTATTTAATTTAATGATTCTTTTTAAGTAATTGAAAGAGTTTGGTGAAGTATTAATTAAATCAAGTTAGAAAAATATTCGAGAGATGTTTTCCTAAAAGACTAGCCATTAACGTATTCTTCCATACCTTCACAATATGTTTAGTTTACCGCGTATAGCGAATTTATACGATTGAACTAATCATCGAGTGAATTCATGAGAATCATTAGAACATTATAAGTGAACTTAACTAGAATTTGATTCCAAATAGCTATCTTGCACCTATCCTGTCGTGACCCTTATATCTCTTATTGATTATTTCTGTGTTGCTGAACTCGTCTTTCCGTGATCAATTGTTAATTTCTTTAGTTTTAACAGTTAATTTTAGTTCATAATCATTCCAATCAAGGTGTTAATCATCCTGAATAGCGCTTAACCCAAAAATTTCTTACATTATTTAAATCCAGTCCCTGTGGAGATAACAATTAAACTATACTATATTTCACTAGCGAGCAATAATTTTGTGTTGTGTCTTGCACTCGTCAAATTTTGGCACAGTTAACGGAGATTGGCTATCAATAGAGTTCAAAATAGTTTTGGGTGCTAATTCAGGAATCAATTTTATTTTCTAGTATTCACATTTTCTCACTTGTGTGCAGGCAAAAGGTTTAACTTCTCTAGTGTATGACTCGGTCATCTTCAAAGGAAATGATTCCATATGATCCAAAGGTAGAAAAGCAGCGGCGATAGTTGAGGAAATAGAAAAAGCTCACTAGGAAATACTTGGGTCAATCTTCAAACCAAGAGAACATGGTTAAAACCAATGATGATGGAGTCGACTTGGCAGTAACAAAAGCAACCCAATGACTGGAAGCATATGCACGGCACCTGCTGAAACGCAACTCTGGCAATGAGGAAACTATTAATAGGGATGGAATACAGAGATTCAACCTAAACTGACCTCTTGCGGAAGATGCATTCAAATATGTAGGTCCCAAAGCAGGAAAATCATTGGGTGTCTATGCCAGGCCAGTCTATAATCAAGGAGTATCTAGTGTGTGACCTCCTCCGATCGCAGCAAATAATTTTAATATCAAGAAATGGCTACTTCAGACCATTCAGAATAATTGTATCTTCGAGGCAAACCCAATGTAGAACAACCCAAACAAACATTTTGTGTGTTAGTGCCCCGTTTCCCCTTTTGATTTTTCACACATGTGTAATTTCAGTTTTACTACTTACGGGGTGGATGGGTTTCGTTCCAGGAAGATCTCGTTCTGATTTAGACCCTTTGGCTCTTAGTTTAGAAGCTTAGATTACGTTGAACAATATTTGGCTTTTGTGAAAACAACCCCCAAATGATGTTTTGGTGTCTCTAATAGCTCTATGACGGGATATTGGACTTGCGCGTATGCCCCAAATCAAATTCGAAAGTCCATAGGTTGATTTGTGTTGTTTTGGCAAAAATTAGCAATTTAAGGTTCAGAAGTTAGACCGTAGGTTGACATTTGACTATCCGGTCTGGAATTTGGTTTTAGGACTTGAAATAGTTATGTTATACTATTTAGAACTTGTCTGCAAAATTTGGTGTCATTTGGAGTTGATATGATAATATACGGACGTTTGATTGCAATTCTAGATGTTCTTGAACTTTACTTGGAAATTCATGCATTATGGTGTCTGAATCGTAGTTTTAGATGTTATTTTTGTGTTTTGATTGCCGAACAAGTTCATATCATATTTTTAGACTTGTGTACATGTTTGGTTTGGAGCCCGAAGGCTCAGGTGAATTTCAGACGTGTCGCATAAGTGGTTTTGGACTGAATATGAATTGTTGGTGTACTAATGCCTCAGGTGTCGCAATTGCAAACACCAGATAGCAATTGCAACCTTAGCAGGGGTCTCAGATAGCGCAATTGTGAAAGCTTGGGTCGCAATTGTGAAGATGACTTGGGATGGGATAGTTTCGCATTTGCGACATTTTTCTCTCTTTTGTGAGGGAAGCAGGTTCGCAATTGTGAAGAGCATGTCACATTTGTGACTTCCCACGTAGGTTGTCAGTGCCCCATTTGCGAGGCATCTTTCGTAATTGCGATACCTGCCACTGAACAAAAGGTTAGAAAGTCGCCATTTTAGACTTATTTTCATATGTTAGAATCCTAGACTCGGTAAGAGGCGATTTGGATAAAGGATTTTCATCTACAAACATTGGATAAGTGATTATAATCAATTTTCAACTATATTTCATGAATATATCTTAGATTTAACATCATATTTATGTGATTCAAAGAGGGAAAATGGGACTCGGATTTGACTCACATAACATCATATTTATGTGAGTCAAATAAAGTATTAAGTTTTGAGAGTTGATTTGGACTCGGATTTGAAAACTAATAACGTATATGGACTCGTGGAGTTATTGGTAGTGCAATCTGCCCTTGGATCGGGGTTTTGACCAGGCGGACCCGAGGTTGACTTTTGTTAACGTTTTGAGAATTTACTAAAGATCAAAGCTTTATCTGTTGTAATTGTTTTTCCTTGCATTGGTTGATGTTGTTAAGTCACTTTTGGTTAGATTTGAGCTATGTGGAGGCAAATTTAAGGAGAAAAGCTATTTTCGAGGGTTGCATTGGCCTACTTGAGATAAGTATCTTACATAACTTTGTGGGGGAGAACTAGCCCTTAGGATTTTAGATTGATTGTGCTATTTGTGTTATGTGAAAGTTGTATACACAAGGTGACGAGCGGATACACAAACTATACGTGGTATTTAACCGGTTCAGGCTATTTAGACTCCTTCCATGCCTTCAATTGATTTTTCATAACATGTTATATTTATCATTGTTAATCCACTCTTACATGCTTTAATCTACCCTTGTATACTTTGTTAAGACTAGTTCTATCTCTTACTTGTTATTTTGCTCTTACATGCTATAGTTGAAGTTATTGCCTTCCTTATTGTCTTGTTCTTAAATTGTTGAGTTACCTTTATTTAAAATTGTTATACCGTGGAATATCTTTTTGTTGAGTAATTGGTGTTGAAGTTGTAAAAGTCGTTATCACATTGAGGTGAGGTTGTTAATTGTTGAGATATCTTTCTTGTTGAGCAATTTACATTCATTTTATTATTATTGACACATTGGGGTTGAGCCATGAGCTATTTGTTGTAAAAACATTGGTATTGTTGATTCTTTTGGCAAGTTGTGGCATATAGGCACTTGTGATGCGAATTGTGATATTAATATGTATGTTGTGGTATAAGGCTAGGGGTTGATATGCACACGGTGAGATAAGATGGGCTTAATACACATGTTGCCAGTATGGGAACTACTTGAAGCCACGCGGTGTGATAAAGTGGGCGAAAATGCGGGTAGCTATTTCGGAAAAAAGGATTTTCAAAACTAAATGCAAGTCTCTCGTGGTGATATAAGGAAAGATTGTGATTGAAATTGAGAAATGTGAATGCGAGGCAGTACTTCAGTTGTGATTCTTGATGTGCACTTCATATTGAAAAGAGTTATTCGTTGAATAGTTCTTGTTGCTTTTATTCTTCCTTGTCTTTCCAGTTTTATGCGTATTTGATTATTGTGGTTCTCGTTATTTGCTGCCTTTTGTTGTTTTTATGCTTACAATACTATTATTATTTTACGATATTAAACTATTTTGTTATCATACATTTCTTCGCTTTCCATTACTTCTCGTTATTATATTTTTTTTTAGTTTATCTTGTCCTAGTAGCTGTCTTGACCTGGCATAGTCACTGCACTACCGAGGTTAGGCTTGATACTTACGGGGTACCGTTATGGTTACTCATACTACGCTTCTGCATATTTTTATGCTAATCCAGGTATGTCTTCCCGTGCCGGACGTTATAGTTTTATTGACTAGCCACTTTTTGAGACTTCAAGATATACCTGCTCGACGTCCGTAGGCGTCAGAGTCACCTTCTATTTTTAGACATTCTACTCTTTATTTCTTGTTTCAAAACATTATTATATTACGAGACTATTAGTTCTTGTTGTAGAGCTTATGACTCTGTTCCACCAGGTTTTGGGAAAATATTGACTATTGTACAGTTCAGTTTTATTATAATAGTTAATGGTTTAATTTGAGATTTTAGTATTATTTTTACTATTTCTCTGTGCATGTTAGGTTTACCTAGTCTTATAGAATAGGTTCCATCACGACATCCTAAGGTGGGAAATTCGGGTCGTGAAAAGTTGGTATTATATCTCTAGGCTCATAGGTGTTATGAGTCATAAGCAGGTTTGGTAGAGTCATGCGGATCGGGGAGACATCTATACTTATTTTTGAGAGGCTACGGGGCTGTTAGGAACATTCCACTTCTTTGATTCCTTATTGTGCAAATTAGTTGACTTTGAAATCTAAATCTTTGACTTTCTACTCTCTCATAGATGGTGAGGACACCCATTGCTAGATTCGGCGATCAAACACCTGCTCCCCTTGCTAGAGCCGCAAGAGGCCGAGGCTGGATAGAGGGTGAAGAGGGGCACATGGTAGAAATAGAGCACTTGCCTGATGAGGGACTGAGGAGCCACCAGTAGCTTCGATTGGAGGATAAGCACCTGAGGCGCATGTTCACCCATGCACTTCAGGAGAACCTAACACGGTTTTGAGCATGTTCGGTACTCTAGCTCATGCGGGGTTGATTCCACTTGCACCAGCCACATCTCAGGCTGGGGGAGGAGCTCAGACTCCCGTGGCCCGTACACCACATCACCAGGTCCATGTTGATCAGGTCTTGGAGGTTATGTCAGTGCAACCTGTTGTTCCGGTTCTGCCCAAGGTTAGAGTAGTGGCATCTGAGGAGAAGTAACTTACACTTAAGAGGTTCAAGAAGTATCATCCACCTACTTACAATGGCCTAGCTACAGAGGATGTACAAGGCTTTCTAGAGAAATGTCATTGTATTATCCGCACTGTAGGTATCGCTGAGATGAGTGGAGTTGCTTTCATTACATTCCAGTTGTCAGGAGTAACGTATTAGTGGTGGCGTGCTTACAAGGAGGAACCCAGCCAATGCAGCTTCACTCACATGGACTCAATTTTTAGAGATGTAAAGTTTGTTTCCAAAACTCTCTGGGATGCATGGTGCGCAGAGTTTGAGCAGCTATGCCAGGGTACTATGATAGTGTCAGAGTATTCCATTAGATATAGTGATTTGTCCAAACATGCACCTACCTTGGTTTCTACTGTCAAAGAGCGAATCTGTCGACTCATTAAGGGGCTCAACTATGGCATGAAATTCAGCATGGCTTGAGAGTTGGAGACATATACTCCGTACCAACTGGTGGTAGAGATCGCATGGAGATTGGAGGGTATGCAAGGCTGTGAGAGAAAGAATATATCACGATCCAAAATTCAACTAGTCGTGATGGCACCTAACCCAACCCGCTA
>MCJB01003551.1:0-12340 GCA_002018475.1 Nicotiana obtusifolia | reverse complement strand
TGGAAAAGTCCAGGCGCAAGCAGATGCATCATTCTGGTGGAACTTTCCCGTGTCCATTTTATCAATGGAGGAAGAGTATAGCGAGGCACAAAGAATCATTTTCCAGCAAAATAGGTGCATCCCAAAAGAGATATGGCCAAAAGAATGGGCAAGCTGGAATTATATCAATATCCATCCTCACTGGGAAAGAGTCCGAGAAGCAGCAAAGGAATACCAAACACCATATGAAGTCATCCGAGAAAAGATCACTAATGATATTTCCATATTAAGGTTGCGGATTACATCTCTCAGTCCAAAGAAAAAGGAACACAGCAGAGAAGAACCATCAAGTTCCAGGCGTTACTTCACAAGATCTTCGAAAAGATTCCTGGAAGACAATTCTATGATCGATAAAGGATAATTGTCTTAATCCCTGCTAATCTCACCATAATCCTCCATTACCTACCCAAAAACCCTCAAAAAATATCCTACCTATGCCAAGACAAATTTCCACATCTTTCCACACTATCCGGGCCCCACTTCACGTTGTTTTCCTACCATAATCCTCCAAAACTCTCAAAAATATACTACCGATGCCAAGACAAATTTCCATGCTATTCGGGCCCCACTTCACCTTGTTTTCACATGCTTCCACATGCTCCCTCATACTTTCACATGCTACACCATGTATATTTCACCCCGTTCACATGCTTTCAGGTGTTTTTAGTGGTTTTGCCTAAAGTCCTTCATATGACCGGAGGGACCCGCTTGTAGATAAGTTTGCCATATAAGATAGGTTTGCTTTATCTAGAATGTTTGTCTTGTAATAACCTCCAAGTCCTATATAAAGGAGGCCTTGTAGTAGTTGTAGGATCATCTTAGACAACAGCTTAGAATTATCTTGTAACCTTTACATATGAGTTCTTTCTAAATTTCCCTCTGGTTAATTATCTTGTAATTAACTTTAGTGATCTTTTCTCGGATGTCATTAGTGATCTTTTCTCAGATGACTTCATATGGTATTTGATAATCTTTTGCTGCTTCCCGGACTCTTTCCCAGTGAGGATGGGTATTGGTATAATTCCAGCTTGCCCATTCATTTGGCCATATCTCTTTTGGGATGCACCTATTTTGCTGCAAAGTGATTCTTTGTGCCTCGCTATGATAAAATGGACATGGGAAATTTCCACCAGAATGATGCCTCTGCTTGGGCCTGGACTTTTCCATTAATGATCTTCACTGGCCTATGAAACATGAATATTTTTGCTGCGTAGGAATCATTGAAACATTTCGTCCAATTTCTTCTAGGCTTGAACCATAGTAAAAATACTCTAAGGGCTGGTGCAATGGTATCAAAATCTTTGAAGACGTTACATTTGAATTCCATGAAAATATAATACTGATGGCATAGGTACCAGAAAAACCATAGTAGTTCTTGTGGAAAATCCTTGGCTTGAGCTATGAATATATGGCAGAACGGATATTTTGGATTGACACCATAAGGCTTTAGAATGGATCCTCCATATTGTCGGAAAACTTGGAGCTCATAATAAGTACTCCTTTCCATAATAATTGACGGATCAAAGGGATCCATGAGGTTGAGCAACTCCGGGGGATGATCTGTTGGCTTTAATGAACTAGTTCCCGGTGTATTTGAAAACATAAAGATGTGGCTACTTGGCTTCAGTTTTGCTGGGGAAAATCTTTTTCAAAATTCTTCCGGTCGCGATAGAAAATATGCGAGAATATTATCCTTTCCTTTCAGGTGCCTGACTTGAAACTTGTATGGAGAGAACCATTGAGCCCATCTGAGAATCTGAGGATTGAGGATGATTTTTGAATTTATCCGGATCATTTTTGGGAAAGCCTTCATATCCTTTTCTACTAGAAATTCTATATGGATAAGGAAGAAATTGAATTTCTTAATTCCATTCTTTACTGCAAGAATTTCTTTGAAGGTGGAGTGATAATGTTGCTCGGCATCTTTAAACTTTCCACTGGCGTATCCGCATATTTTCCCCTGGCCATCTTTTTGTTCAAATAGAACAGCACTCCAATATTCATGGCTGGCATCAGTTTGCAGTATCTTTTTTCCATCTGAAGGGATGTAGAGAGACTTGACATATTTACATATCTCCTTTATTTTCCTGACTGCTTCATCCTGTTTCTCTCCCCATGATGGTGCATTTTTCTTAAGCATTCCTGTGAGCGGTGAAATGTATGTAGAGATATTTGGGATGAAATCTCTTACATAATTTATTACACCCAAGAACTGTTGGATCTTCTTTGTTGTAAGGTTGGTGTCCGAAAATTTAAGTAATTCCTGACATATATGCGGTCCTGGACTGTATTCACCTTGGGCAAAATGCATTCCGAGAAAATCAATCTCCTTTTGAGCAAGAACCATCTTTTTTGCTGAGAGCATAATCCCGTACTGTGTTACTAATGTCTCGAATTGACGAAGCAAGTTGACATGTTCTTCTAATGTATCACTAAATAACAGGATGTCATCAATGTAAATTAAGGAGGTATGGAGGATGGGTTGGAAGATTTTTATCATGGCTTTTTGGAACAAGGAGGGTGCAGTTTTCAACCCGAAGGGCATGATCGGAGATGCAAAATCCCGTTTTGGGTCGTTCTTCAGGGTGGATTCCCAATTGCCAAAATCCAGATTTTAAATCAAACTTGAAAAAATATTTGGCCTTGGCTAAGTGGAAGAAAAGAGTGAGTTTATTTGGGATGGGAAATTTATCATCTTGGAGGAAATGGTTTAGTGGCTGGTAAATAATAACTAACCTGAGTTTTCCTCTTGTCTTCTCAGCTCTTTTGTTGACATAAACTGCTTCGCATGCCCATTGTGAATCCGACGGCTCTATCAGATCAAATTCCAAAAGTTCTTCGCATTATTTCTTTGCAAGCTGAAGATGATCTGGATTCATGCCTGAATGACTGGCTTTTGTCGGATTGATGTTTTCATTTTTCTTGAAAGGGAGCTTGATAAAAAACTCTTGGTTTTTTCATAACGGGCTTTTCCCTTTCTTCATGAAATCCTTGTGGGATTCAGCACATGAATGTTCAATGAGATTCTGCTCAATCTCTTTGATTTGTTCGTCATCGGTGATTTGGAGTAGCCTTGGAATCTCAGAATAAGGTTCGAACTGCTTTTTAAAAGCTATCCCGTTAGTCTTGATCTGGAGTTGATCTCTAAGTTTCCTGTAAATGTCGAATCCAATAATAAGATCTTTTCCTGGCACATCAGATCCTAGAAGCTTGGTTCTGTACTTCAATGCTGGAAAGAACTCAATTGTGACCGGGTGCTTTGTAATGACAGTTGTGGTTAAGATTGCATTTGATGCAGTTTTGAAATCCTTGAAATGCGGCACCCATTGATCTTCAGGGAGAACAACAGGATTTATGAGTGAGGAAGCAGCTCCGGTGTCGATGAAAGCAATAACTCGAGCTGGTTTATCCCATTCGGATGAATAGACTTTGAGTTCTACTTGAGGAACGACTGTGAGAGCATTGATCTCCTCTCGGGCTACGATCACTGGTTCTGAAATTTGGTACTGATCATTGCCTTGATCTTCATAGATATCGAGAGAGAATATAGTTTCTTCATTGGGTTCGTCATCCACAGAGAATATGGATTCAAGGTCCTCCTCTTTTCTAAGATGTATACCTGTGCAATCTTCAATCTCTTCAAGGAGTTTGACAGATCTTCTTGATTGGGGACAATTTTTTGCGAAATGTCCAATCTTATGGCAAATAAAGCATCTGTCCTTCCTATGAAAATTTCCTGGCCTTCTAGGTCTGAACTATTTTGTGCGCCTCTTGGATCTTGATTTTCCATCTGGAATTTTTGGCAATCTGAATCTCTTGAATTCTTTTCGTCGTCTAGACGTGCTGCAGGAACATCCTGATCCGGTGATTAGATCAGTTTTGCGGCATGCTTTGTCAAGCACTGGATTGTGCTGGATAATTTGCTTTAGGGCTAAGCGTTTCGTACAAATGTCATTCAATGCGACGAAAATAGCCTGCCTGATGTAACCAATTTGTGGGATGGTTATGGACTGGAACTTTTCTTCAATGATGGTCATGGTTCGGCTTGCCAGTACTTTGGAAGGGAAGAGACAAAGGCTTGCTTCAGATTGATGTCTCCGCCGATTTCAAAGTATATCTTGGCCATTTTTTGAAAATGTCTGTCAATATCATTTCTGTCGAATGACACACACTTCATCTCGAAGAGTTGTCTTCGCTTTTTCTCATGTCTTTGGCCAGTATCTCTGCAGTAAACTTCATGTAGGATCCGGAAGTTGAAGGAAAAATCTTGGGAAGTAAGAAAAGTATTTTTGTCTTGAATTCCAAGTGAGTTCCACCAATCTCTGAGGATTCCTGAGAACCGTGAAGTGAGTTCTGACAGGATGATATACTTTTCTCGTTCTGCCAAATTTTTGGTCACCATACAAGTATAGAAGTCTTGGATCCTTTTAGGCCATTTTGAAACCTTGACGTCGTCCAAGGTGAAAGTATGGAAGCCAGTTCCAACTGGCTTGGACGCCATAGGCTCATATCTTCTTTCTGGGATTGGCTCATCTGTCATACCTTCTTTTTGGTCATCTACTTCAGATACTTCTGGCTCTCTTGGCTGGTTTACAAATATTGGAGGATTGTCATCTTCGGAAGAGTTTGTTGTGGATTCATTGCTTGATTGAGAGCTACCTTCCATTGATTCATCTTCTGATGAATTCAGAGATTCTAACCATGGAGTATCTTCTTCTGATATGCATCTTGGCTGGGAGACATAGAGGTCTGGAGCCTTCTGGTCAGAAATCATCAGATTTTCGGGGTTGGACCCTTTTGAACTTTCCCCTTGGTCTCACCTTTTCTTGTTTTGTTTTTGTGCTGCAAGTGCATCTTTTCTTTCCCAAACCAATTTTGCGATATCAAACTCCTGTTCTTCTTTTAAGGGTTGGGTGAAAGAGAATGGATTTTGTGAGGTAGATGGAAAAGTAAAAAAGGTGTTGTCTAATTTAGGTGGGGAATATGATTGTGGAGACATAGGGAAGAAAATAGGTTTTGAAGGGACAACCGGGGTTGTTTGTGGCTTATAGTGGTCATTTCTCAAGAGTTGAATCTGTTCTTTGATGGAAACCGTCTCCTTTTGTTGTTGTTGGAAGAATTGGAAAAGTGAAGTTCCTGGCGGACAAATCTCGTATTGCAAATTTGCCAACCTTAGTTCCAATGTTTTGATTAGCCCTTCATGGAGAGACGATGTTTGCTCCGTCTTTTTCTCTATTGTTTCCACTTTGCTCATCATTTTGTTTTGTGTATAGGCCACGTTCTTTATGGTGTTGCCAAGGTCAGCACCTTGTTTTGGCAGATGGCGTTTTCGGATTGCCAGTTTATCTTTGGGTTGGATCATTTGGCAAGAAAAGATGGTTTTATTGGGTTTTTTGAGGTGGGAATGGTCGAAGCTTATGCAAACGATTTTGTCATTTCTTTTGGTAAAAGTTAGTTCACTAGATTGTAGGGATTCCTCCAGTTCTCTTAACTTTTCATAATTTGTGATCCAGGAATCAGGAAGAATTTTGACAAGTTCATCTCTTGAAATTTGTCTGGGTATTTGGGTGCACATGGTGTTTCCTTTGGTAGCATCAATATTTAGGAGTAAAGCATTTTCTCCTCCGGGAAGGCAAAGATCCATGGCATGATTTTGGACTCGCCATGCCATTTGGTGATGAAGAGTGGCTTGGATGGAATCTTTGGCTTGAGGGGCTCCTTGGATTTGGACTTGGATTTTTAGTGCTTCGGTTAGGTATGGATCATAAAGGGACATGTTGAAATTTGGAAAGATTGTTGTGAACACTGTCCCAGCATTCAAGGTAACTTCTACAGTACCCAAATTTGCATGTTGGTACTCCAAGTATCTTGTATCTAGAAAAGAAAGTCAAGCTATAACAGGTTGACCTTTTCTTCCGTGATAGGTTAAAGCAATTCGGATGGCACCAAAATGGATATGGTAAAACCATGATCTCTCCATTGCCTGGGAAAATCATCTGGGATTTGAAGAGTGATAAATTGTTCTTCTCGAGTGGCAAGAATAGGATGCTGGTCATGTTTTGAGGCAGCAACATTTTCCTTGACTCCTTTTGGTCTGTGTTGGACAAGGGAACGAATTTGGGTCCAGGGTGCAAATGATGTTTTGGCGAAAGCTGAGTAAGGGTTTATAAGAGGTAGTTCAGTGGAATGTACTTTTTGTTCATCGGGTAGGATATCTACTTCATAGAGGTAATCATATTTTTTGGACACGGTTTTATATAGAGTAGGAGACATATTCATTTTTCCTAAGGAAGAGGATGATGGAAAAGATTCAGACATATTTAGTAAATTGTTCCTCCCTCCGAAAGGATGGGCTGGCTCTGATACCGCAGTATAAGAACAAAGCAAGAGACTCAAGGAAAGCAAGCTAAATCATAGACATGAAAGTTTTCCTAGACCATTAGAATAGCATTAAGACAAATAGGATTGCATACAAAGGTAGTACAGTATCAAAATCATGCTGGCTCACATAAGTTCCAAAAATATTTGGATACAGAAAATGAACACAAGAAAAAAAGGGAATAGAATTGCAAGAGTATCACATTATAATTATTCTAAGTGAGCATGCAAGTAGGAGTCCGAGTAATTAATTAACTATTCATGATGAAACAGAATGAAGCAATTGAAATCAATCGTACACAAGTAAAGGAAATAGTTTGTCCGCTACTCAATTAATTAGTATAACTGTTTGGAGTTTACAAGATGTTCCTTAGTCAAATCTAGGTCTCTCAAACAAGCAAAGATACAAAGAGCAGTTAGGTATAATGGGGGGGGGGAGGGGTCCTAAATATTTTAGCCTAAAGGATCACCCCGTGCAATATAAATAATATTTCACAACCCTTTTAGAGCACAAGGATTGCTCATATTATCCAGCGAGAACAGACTATCCTGCTACCTGATTACTATCTTTATGTTGTATACCTAAAGCGCGCTAGTTAAATTCTAAGTCGCGTCATATGCATGCCTACTCGTCCAATGCCTATGGTCCAGGAGGTTTTCTATATAGGTGGCTCTAGACTCGATCTAGGTTGCTCCAAAATGAGAAAACTAGGCGTCATGTAGTTCAAACAAATAGGACTTCATGTAAGACGCAAATAGCACAAAAGGGTTCACGTTCACCTCCACACATAAGTTCACATTCTTGTAATTTGCTAAACATCAGCGAAGGACAATAGTAGAACAGTCAAACGAGAGCATGTTCTAATCACAATTAAGATGAAAAGTTGCTTTGCGAATCAATTAAACCTAAGGCATGGTTACTAGGTGGGCGTATAGACGACTAATTAAACTTAAGCAAGTTTGGAGCTCATACATGGATGGTAAACGAACATGTTGCATTGTTGGAGTCCAATAGGCATGATTTCTAATTTTCAAAATTAGACAGTTTTAAATACAAAGCGGTTGAGTGGTGCAAATCCCATTTTTATTGCTCCTATAGTCATGATTTCTAGGCGAGCACCACAATTGAGGGAGGTATGAGTGTAAACAGTCTCAATTACTTAAAGCGGAGTTTTATTGGCATGATGTCTATACGCAAAAGTAAAATAGGCTAATCAAGTAGCAAACGAAATCAATTTGAATCTAATAGGCATGGTTTCTGAACATGTTACGAGTTTTGTTGAAAGGATCAATATTAGAGTCCTAGTTGTTATTTATAAATGAACATGCAAGATTGGAAACCTATAGGCCTACTGCCTATTTGGCAAGCAGTACATAGAAATACAGCATGTTGAGCGAGTAGCAAATAAAGCATTTATATCCTATTGGCATGCTTTCTACCCGTTCAAGCGAGAATTAGAGTGCCCCAACCCTCCTTTTCACTAATTTCTGAATTATTTGTTCTTACAAATTATTACAGACCCAATAGAATAATTACAAGCTCAAATAAAATAATTACAGGCCCAAATAGAATAATTACAGGCCCAACACAATACAAAATAACTCGGGTGATGCTTCTGGGCCTTCACCAGCCTCAATCTTTGTACAAACCAACAGGCCCAAGTCCAAGATACTTAAGGATGATTAAAGCATCTTTGATTCAATGTTCAGATACAACAACAGGCATGGCCTAATAAACTAGGCCAAAACCTGGAAGCAATTGTCTTGCTTACCCATTAACAAACAGCAGGAACATAAGTGCAACCAGTCATTTCAGGTGACTTAGAGTCTTGACAATGATACATGCACACCGGTTCCTACTATTACAATTATCAGTGGCAAGATTTCTAAGTATCATTCTAAGGGTGATGTCTAGTAGGTGAAAGAGCACACATGCACATATAAAAGGATCTTGTGAACACATAGAATGGGAACATACACTTCCAAGTCAGTAAATAGATTTAGAGTAACAGTATCACAAATATAGACTTCTTAGGCTAAGCAAGATTTAATTGCAAGAATCTGACAGACAAAAGTACTTGCAGCAAAGGGACTAAGCACGAGAGTTTAAGACAGGCATGGTCGTGAAGCAAGTTATACATGAATGACATAGCATAAAGAAGAAAGAACACATTTAAACAAATTCTGGGCAGGTATCAATTTCCACAAGAGGTTTTAATGCAAAAATCCAAAGCATGGCATGAAGATGAACTCATAACAGACAACAAAATGCAGAATACAGGTTTAACATAAACATAATAAACTAGGCAAATATAAGAAAGTCAAAAATCAATCCAGTTTATTACACATGGTGAACATATTCTAAAAGTCAAGGACTTACGCAGGTCTGATGCTAGAGAACATTAGAATAGCATTAAGACGAATAAGATTGCACATGCAAAGGTAGCATAGTATCAAAATCATGCTGGCTCACATAAGTTCCAAAAATATTAGGATATAGAAAATGAACACAAGCAAAAAAAGAAAATAGAATTGTAAGAGTCAAGAGCACTAACCAGTTGCAAATTAACGAACAAGTAAATGAGAAGACTAAATTTCAGTAACAGCTTAGTTAACTCCAGTCAAGAGAGAACAATGAGAACTCCCAAATCCGGTGCTTCAGAGTTCACAAGAGCTTTGAATGAGCTCCGAGAAGTGCTTGCACCAGAGGAAGTCAATGAGTCGACCATAGTGGCCATAGCTTTCAGCCGGCCAAGATTCCAATAATTTTAGAGAATATACGAGCTTAACCAAGTGAGTGAGTGAAAGAGAGTAGTGATTAAGGTCTGTTTTAGGGGAATTAGGGGAGGGGTTTATATATTTCCCAATTAAACAAACAATAATGGAAAGAATTCAGTCAATCACAAATAAGAAAAAGAAAATTGCATGCAATCAGTGACAGAACCGGTAAAGGAGAAAAATCAATCTCAAACCCTAGTTACGGTCTAATGGTGGCAAATCCAACTGGACGTGCAAGAATCATCCTTTATTGAGTGTATATAGACAGAATATCGTCTGAATCTCCATAGATCGAAATCAATCAGGCCTGATCTTGAAAGGTAGTACGTGCCAAACTACGACAAGTACTAAGTAACACTACGAACGCATGAGTAGTAGCAAAATAGTGTAAAGAAAATCATAGGATTCCACAATATAGCCGGATTCGGGGAGATTTTTGGGGGTAAGGCGGCTAGGGTTCATAGAAGAGAGGAGGGAAATCGAGAGAATGTTGAGGCGGACAATTGGGGAAAATGAGAATTTTTTTTCCAGCAAATATACCACTAGGCTGGATGGCTAGTGGTTACTATATATATATATATATATATATATATATATATATTCAAAGTTTACAATTTTTCCAAATCTAAAGCTCAAATACGTAACTCTATAACTAGCTAATCTAATAATGCTAACTATTACAAATGGCAAAGAAGACAGCTTCCAATGTATGGTGGTATGTGTATCCACAGGCCAAATTCAAAACGTCAATGTAGCACCCCTAATGCTCTCACCAGGCGCCATGTTTTTCATTCCAAATGACAAGGCAAATGTCAATCTCCAAGCAACATCATCAACTTCTGGATCTGTCCAACTATCCAAGTAGCATGAATATTGCATGAGAATGTAGCATGAATGTCCCTTCTTCCTTGTACCAATGTAGGGAATCAAAGTATCCCAAGAAACACATGTAGAGTACATAGGTTGCCAGCAGAAGACTGCAACGAAATCCCTTGCCTGCATTCCAATCCAAAGCCAGAAACTTACATGACATATCCAAAATGGGCATGTAATCGCACCAATACCACTGGACAATGCCATGAAAGTGCCCAGAATAACCAGACCAGATAGAAGCATAGCTAATACTATTGGATCCCATAGTAAACTTGCAATTTGAGTCTTCAGGAAACGCTGATTATCTCGAGTATTATATGTATCCTGAGTATCAACCCTATTGCTTAACTTACAGATGCAAGAAACATATTAATAACTAGAGCTAGCTAGTATGACACTTTGTGAAGTATTATGAGAATAGTCGACTGCCTGATAGCCATGACAATTCTATATATCACTAGTTCGATACCAGAATGAGCATGACGACATGATAATACCACTGGAAAATAAGCTAGCAACACACATAATAAAAGCAACTCAAAACAGCTAGCAACATCAAATAGGAGTTAGATCTTCCCCCTCCTACTTTGCTTAGTTATGCGATAACAGTCAACACGTTGGCACATTTTCTCCAAGTAATGCACATAGCGTGAATGCGTCCCTCAAGATGGTAAAGATCCCTTTGGACTTTGGACACGGTTCATCTAAACAGATTAAAACACCATGGGCTTTTAATTTGTCCTAGGTTTAACATGATGCATGCACATTTTCAATCATAATAGATTTCTAGAAGGTTCTAGACTGATACTCTCATGCAGACTACTTGAGAGGGAAAGGCACGGGGCCGTCGACTGCCCCACTGATCGACTAGTCTACAGTTAATAAGCCTTTCCAATTTGACAAGGGCATTTACGGAAAGCACAAATTCTCATCAAGCGCCACTATGTTAATAATTTGCATGAGTGGAACATGATGTTGAAAATATGCTTATCCAAAGGTGATAACATGTAGTTAAGAAGTTCACTGGTGAGAGCACATAAAGGCAATATTAAATAATGCAATAAAAATAAGCGAGAGGGAAAGGAAAAAGAAATGCAAAGGAAAAAGGTTAGCATAGTTCACAAAAAATTCGAAAACATAAGTACATAAAGCGAATAAAGGATACGGGAAAGGGAGGTTCATGATGTAGCAATTTCGAGCAAACAAACGGACGGGAAAGGGAGGTTCATGATGTAGCAATTTCGAGCAAACAAAAGGACGGGAAAGAGAGGTACATGAAAGAAGTCTAACATGCAATTCAATAATCCACACAAGCAAAATTTGTTATGGTAAGAGCGTAAGTATATCCCCAACAGAGTCGCCATGCTATCGCGCCCCATTTTCTCACAAAAGTGGGTTTCGACGTATGATAGCTCTTTTAAATGGGTATTAAAAGAGAAGAGTCACCACTTAATGATTTTTAAGGTGAGTTAGGAAACCTACTGTGAATAACTCTGCTTTAACTTATCTGTATTACCAAAGATCGGGTAAGGGTTCAAATTACCTTGAACAGAAGGTGTTAGGCACTCTTCAAGGTCAATAAATGTGGTTCTCAACGAATTTTGAACTAAGTGGGGATTATCACATTATAATCATTCTAAGTGAGCATGCAAGTAGGAGTCCGAATAATTAATTAACTATTCATGACAAAATAGAATGAAGCAATTGAAATCAATCGTACACAAGTAAAGGAAATAATTTTTCCACTAATAAATTAATTGGTATAACTCTTTGGAGATTACAAGATGTACCTTAGTCAAATCTAGGTCTCTCAAACAAGCAAAGATACAAAGAGCACTTAGGTATAATAGGGGGTGGGGGGGCTAAATATTTTAGCCTAAAGGATCACCCCATGCAACATAAATAATATTTCGCAACCCTTTTGGAGCACAAGGGTTGTCATATTATCCAGCGAGAACAGACTATCCTGCTACCTGATTACTATCTTTATGTTGTATACCTAAAGCGTGCTAGTTAAATTCTAAGTCGCGTCCTATGCATGCCTACTCGTCCAATGCCTATGGTCCAGGAGGTTTTGGACCACTATATAGGTGGCTCTAGACTCGATCTAGGTTGCTCAAAAATGAGAAAACTAGGTGTCACGTAAGATGCAAGATACATATTAATAACTAGAGCTAGTTAGTATGACACTTTGTGAAGTATTATGAGGAGTAGTCGACTGCCTGATAGCCATGACAGTGCTATATATCACTAGTTCGAAACCAGAATAAGC